>CM073125.1:19654406-19854406 GCA_037039145.1 Fundulus diaphanus | reverse complement strand
AAGAGAGCGACGTTGAAATCTAGAAACCCTGCGGCGAAACGAAATGGACGGAAACGGGTTTCGTTCCTGCCGACAACTCAAGTTGCTGAGATCCTCTCAGCACTGACAGAAGGATTTATGATGGACTCAGACATTTTATACTCTTTCCTTTGGTCTCCATGTAATCTTGATAAAGATGGCTGTGGTTTTGCATGTGGAAGGCGGTTATTGAATCAGGTTTGAAGCCGAGCCCAGATCTAGCAGCTGGACCGGGGCCAGTCCAGCCAGCAACTCCCCTGCCTGTGACCTTTTCATGTGTAAACTGAATGATGTCTGAGAAAGGACGAGATAGAAATGTGAAATTGTAACCAGCTCTGTACAGTTTTATGCTTAAGATCTTTGTACTTTGTCCCACCCGCAGTCTGGAATCAACCCATGTGAGTTTTAATATTTTGGTTTTATTAATAAAAGCGGACTCAATGTTTGTGTCCATGTCTTAATATTTGCCCACTTCATGGTGACACAAAAAAAAAAAAAAAAAAATCAGCTGGAGAAACACTCAGAGTAAAACTTTATTACTTATCTTGTAATATATCACAATCAGTACCCTACAATCACTTCTACTTGCAGTTTCAAATATCATTTGAAGTATAATTTCTACATGTGGTGTTAGAACATGTAACGGCAGCCATTAAACACAGCAAGTACAAGACAGCCAAACCGTATCAGCCTAGGTTAAATGTAAACCAGAAAATGCAGTTTCCCTTAAGGCTTTGTGGAGATTACCAAAAAAAAAAAATAGACTGAAGAAATTCCCTTACATGCACATTCAATTGAAAATAAAACTGGTGCAGTGTTTTTATTTAATAAAATTTAATTTAAAACTGGTGCAGCGAGCAAATCATTGAGAAAGCAGGTGGGCTCCAGCTGCAGGCTGATACGCTGATGCCCATTTTTAAAATTCAAAACACTGACGATTACAGGATCTGCAACAGATAATCAAGCTTAAACAGCGTCTCTGCACTGCAGATGTGATCAAATGTAAACGTAGAGGGCGTCCCGGCTGGGTATCAGAATAGAGCCTGTTCTCTGTCCACCTATCATCTCTAAACCAAGAGGCAACTGCAAGCCTCACTTCTGATACATTTAAATAAAAAGGCCACATTCATTAAACACAGTAGAAACAGTATCAAACACATACCAGGCTTGATCTACGATACAGCAGAAAATGAGCAGTGAACCTTTGGGGGATCCAGATTAAAAACTGCTTTCCAGACGTCTCAGAGGCAGCAGCTGTAATTCAGTAACTCAGATGTCTGGTACTAAAACGGTCAAAGCTGGTGAGGCAGGTGCTGAGTGATGGTCAAGCATGTATTTATTGACATTAAAGTGCAGCGTGTCATAGAAAAAAAAAGTTGCACCTTCTGTAGTTTTTGGTTTCTAACCCTGACCATGGAGAAGTGCTGTTTATTCCCGTGTGCTACCTGCAAACACTAGCTAGGCTCGGCCTGCCTGTAAAATACACCTCGACTGGGCTTTTCTGCTTTCTATACGCTGATGAGGTCCTGGAAGGTTTCGGTAAAACATTCAGAGCAAACCATGTGTTCCGGCCGTGTTAGGGAAAGCAGTACCGTGGTTGGCCACTGAGGCGGTGGGGCAGCAGAGCTGCAGCAGCATGCCATGCTTGCAGAGTTCTAATAATACATCTCTGGGCCAGAAGCTGCATTCTGCAGAGAGCAGACAGGACAGACACACTAAAAGCTGGCTTCAGTAACCTTAACTTAAGCACCATTTTGCTCAGCGTAGCTTCGATACGGTCCAAGTGTCAGGCCAGTATCCTTAAAATATTTGAAAGAACAAAGCAGCTCTGGACATCATGAAACCTGATGTGGGGGAGGAGTTCAGAAATGGCTTTTTAAAAAGAACTGTGGAAAGGATCCGCTGCTTTCCACTCGTCTCTTCGGCAAAGCTTGTGTGATGCTAAAACTCTGAGCTCCCTTGTGTTTACACAACACAGGCTCCAGAGGCCCGGGTCCAGTAGTACCGGTCTGACTGAAGGCAGACTGAGGAGGCGACGTCTACAGCTCTTCGCTCTCGTACAGCGGGGCCGTGTGCTGAGCAGGGCTCTCCGCTGTCAGCCCAGGAGCATGGCTCAGGGAAGACAGCAGCTTCAGAGTCTTCGAGGCAGGAGGCGCCGTTTTCATGGCTGGGGTTGTGCGAGCTAGAAGAGAAACAGCATAAGGACTAAAACCTGCTGGTCAGTGGGAAAGGACAGACTTAGAGCAGCAAACCCCAGAACGTACGCGCTGACGGAGTTTTCCTAAACGAGTGAACGGCAGAACTGGGGTGCAGCGGATCCCATCAGGGGAGTTAGAGGGCAGCCACAAATCTTAATGGGGCTGAAGATTCCTCTCATGCCAGGTGTCTGAAAATAACCGCTGTATGCAGCACGGCCCGGTCCAGAGCAGCAGGGCGGGGCTCACTGGCAGATATGAGCAGCACGTACATACAGGAACAATGGGTCCGGACCCTCACTCTGGGAACCCCTGTTCTACGCCGATAACTTCCTGCCTCTAGTGCCCTTGTACATACCGTTTATTAACCAAGTAAGGACACAATTTTTTACTAACCGATGATTTAGGAGAAACATGCAACTTTCTCCCATGAGACACAGAAGCCAATGAGCCATCCGCCCCCATCTAATCTCACTTTCTCCCTAATCCAGTGAGCGGTAGGTGGGTAACAGGGAGCGCTCCACAGAGCAGATGCTGGGTCATTTGATAGAACAGAAACCTAATAGCCATGTTGCACTTTCATCTAGTCAGCTCTCCTCATTATTAACCCCAGTCCATAGTTGTGGACGGAGCGTGAACAGCTCGGGGCCTCACGTCTGCGCTTCAGCTCGATCAGATGACGCGCCGTTCGTTTGCGAGGACAGCAGATGGAGGGTGCTGTGTGCTAACCGCCACGATGAATCCAGCTCCGTTTCACTTTACAGCTTAGCCTCCGTGGTGACCTGCAGGCCATCTCGTGCAGCAGGGAACCTCTGAGGAACATTTGCATAAAGAGATGAACATACTTACTGCCAACGTCCAGCCTGGCGTTGCAGGTGGACAAGCCGGCTTCGTTGATGGCAGACAGCGTGTACCAGCCAGAGTCGGCCTTAGTCACTCTGTCTATCAGCAGGCACTGCCGTCCTGAGCCGTCCTGGTACAGACTGCAGAAACAAGAAGAGATACTCGGCGTAACACATGAGGGCCCAGAGCCAAAAAGACTCTGTGGGCCAACCAGAACATTCTGCTAGCAGCTTAACATCCATCAGTTCTGATCCCCCAAAAACAGCTTTTTTTTATTGCTGTTTGTGATAGAACATAACGTGGTGCATAATTGTGAAGTAAATAAACTATCTCAGTCTCCTAACAGCATGATGCTGCCACTACCATGTTTCACACTGGAGTTTGACTCCAATCAAACCTCTTCACAGAACCGCTGGGTTCACACCGAGATCCAAACACCTACAGTGGACTCTATTTAAGAATGAGGTGACTTCTGCTTTCACCAGATTTTATTTCAGAGAATCAAAGTAAAGTTGTTACGTGACAAAATGTGAAAAGGTTATTGGGGGTATGAGCACTTCTGCAAGGCACTGTAGTTAATGTACGACATATGAATCAAAGAAATGAGGGGAGAGGACAGACTATTAGGCTGCCTTTTTGTAGGAAAGCTGTGAGGAGCTGCTTCATCTTCCCTGTAGTCGTGTGGCTGGAGGAGTGAAGGAGGACGCACCTCATTCTGTTGGGGTCTATGCGCAGCATGTCTTTGTCTTTCTTCCAGAACAGCTGTGGAGGTGGAGAAGCGTCTACTTTACATTCTAACCTAACAGTGTCTCCTTCGAGTGCTCTGGTGTTCAGCATCTTTTGGACAAAGGTGGGAGGGCGGAGAGCTTCCTGAGCTGCAAAACAAAGCGTTTTACATCTAATTCCAGTCTATACGACACCATTAGGCTTTGGTTTCAGTTCCAGGGTTTGCCTTCATCTTTATACCTAAAACATCCAACCTCATGCTGAATCTGCTCTCTCCAGCTCGGTTCTTGGCCACGCACTCGTACACACCGGCATGATGCACTGTGACGATCTCTATGATGAAAGAGTGCATCCCTTTCTCACACACCAGCATCTTATGGTAATCGTCCGGGCGGATGGCTTTGCCATCCAAGTACCAGGAGATATCTGGAGCCGGGAGGCCCCGGACCTGCAGCGGTACCAAACAAGCAGACATTTCCATTTCAGTTTCCTTAAGACGTTGATTTGATATAAAAAAATTAATAAAATGAAGTCAAGATGGCCAATAAAACAAACAGAAGGTGTGACTGGATCACCTTGAAGTCAATCCTACAGAAGCGGCCCTCTTCAACTGTGAGGTCTGGGGGGACCTGAAGGAAGCGGGGAGCAAAACATTTCTCCTGGATAGCCGATCCCTCGTTGCTCCTGTCGTCTGTCCCTGAGTGGTGCCTCCCCCTGAGAGGGATCAGATATTTATGGGATGACTCGATGCTGCTCTCGTTGAGCAGATGCACACATATACACAAAAGCAGCATATTTCTGCTCTGCTTCAGTTACAGGGATGCTGAGCTGTTGAGTTGAAATTAGGAGACTTAAATCTCTCATGATTTGAGAGAGCATAAAAACATATAGCCAAATTTTCCTTCTAGTGCACTTTGCTCAGTACAATCCGTTTCAGTTGGACAGAAACGGATCGGGTTAATTATCGACAGTGTATAACAAAGTGATCATTATGTTTATCCCCTGGTTTTCCACAGCGCTAACTTTTACAGCTACTCAAAGTAAACACTTCCATGCTCCCAATGAGAACGCTGAATAAATCCTTAAACCCCATATATAGATTTATGAGTTTTATTTACCACAGTCCACCTGTGCGTCTTCCTTCTGGAGAGTCTGACTGCAACAGACAACAGGTCATTGTAAAGAGGGGTAATTACAGATCTGAAAGCTAATCACAGTGCTGAACAGGACAATAAAATACCAGGAGGGCCGCTCTGGATGTGTGCATGTTTGGACATAATAGACCTTCACTGGCACCAGTGAAGGGGGGCCCAGTCTCAGAAAGCAGGATCAAAATACCTCCTGAAACCTCGCTGGCCTGAGAGGATGTGAGGGTGAGTAGAAATGCCTGCCTGGTGCTGTGTGAGCTTACGGTGGCTAAGGAGAGAAGGTGGAGCAAAGCCCTGTGAGCGAGGGGCTCCAGAACCACCACGGTGGGGTTAAAATGACAGCATGTGGCAGCTCTTTCAACTTGTTAGAGGCCCTGAGAGGGAAACTGGCTTCCTATGCAACCATTTAAACGAGGGTGACTACATTCGAGTGGTGGCTATCCTAAAAACTAGTAGATTTTTACCCTTAGCCAACGTACCGCACCAAGTATTCATATCACTGGAGAATAATTGTAGAAGGATCCTTGGTTTTCCTAAATGTTTAGAAATAAGCATCTAAAAAGTGTGTCATGCATATATTCCACCACCAACAGTCAATAGAGGTTCTTGACCTTTTTACCCATTGCTTGCACGACGGCAAAAGCTCAGTCAGACTGGATAGAGTGTGTCTGAACATTAGTCTCCTAAATCTTCATACAAAGTCTACATGGTATTTAGGTCTGAACTTTGACTAGGCCATTCCAATAGATACATATTTTATGACCCCTCTAAACCATTGTAGCTCTGCCTGTATGCTTATGGTCAATGTCCTGCAGGAGAGAGACTTTCCACCCTAGTCTAAAATCTTTTGGAGCCTCCAACAGGTATTTGATCAGGATTGTTTTGCATTTAGCTTGATCCATCTTCACTGTCAGGATGATTCTGCCACCACCATGCATCACTGAGGTGTGGTATGATCGGTTAGTTTTTCAACACACAGCCTGTCAGTGCTTCGACCAAACGCTGCATGCTGTCGTCCCAGATAGATTCCTTTTGTAAAGACGATGCACAAGAAAACCCGCAAACAGTTTGCTGAAGAGAAGCGGACCAAGGACATGAATTACTGGAGTCGTCCTGTGGCCTGATGAGACCAAGATAAACTTGTTTTGTTCAGAAGGTGTCAAAGCGTGTGTGGAGCACAAAGACAAGCGTGTCTGGCCTCCGGTCAAGCATGGTGGTGGGGGTGTCATGGTCTGGGGCTGCAAGAGTGCTGCTGGCAGTGGGGAGCTACAGTTCTTAGAGTTGCTATGTTCTTAGTGGGACATACTGAAGCAGAGCATGATCCCCTCCCTTCAGAAACTGCACCTCAAAGACAATCACTGCCTTGCTAAAGAGACTGAGGTTAAAAGGTGCTGATCTGGCCAAGCATGTCTCCAGACCTGAACCCTATTGAGCATCTGTGGGACATCCTCAAACGGAAGGTGGAGGAGCACAAAGCCTCTAGCAGCTTGCTGGTGTCATCATGGAGGAGTGGAAGAGGACTCCAGTGGCAACCTGAGAAGCTTCAGTGAACTCTAGGCCCAAGAGACTTAAGGCAGTGCTCGAAAATAATGGTGGCCACACAAAATATTGACACTACAGTGTGGACATTTTCCTTTAGGGGTGTACTCACTTTGTGTCCAGCAGTTTGGCTGTGTGTTGACAGGGGACATCAGATTTACACCGTTATACAAGTTATATCCTCACTACATTTTATCAAAATGTCATATCTTCAGTGTTGTCCCATGAAAAGATATAAGAAAAAAAGTGTGAGGGTCGTACGCACTTTTGTGAGATACTGTGCTTACACTTTTTGTATAAAGTTCCAGTCCCATCCCAACGGGTTGCAGTAAACGGGTTAGAAATGTCCCGTTTACTGCACATCTTTAAAATGAAGGGCTCTTATAGTACATTGGGCATGATGCTCCCTTACTAAAGAGAAAAATGTTGTAGTACCTGGTCAAGTTGTAAATCAGAGAGACCGTCTTGGTCCAACATATAAGTAGCATTGTCTGGACCCAAAAGCCTCCGAGCCATCCGCTCCTCGTAGGACAGTTTCTGTCAGAAGAAAAACTATTCTTATTAAACCGTTTTAAATATCCCAGTGACAAATATCAACATGGCTGAAGTAGATTATTCAAAACTGGAGGAGATAAAAGAGCTGTCAGAACAGCAGATTAGAAACTACAATCATGAATATTTTATTTGTCACCGCAGTGAAATTTCTATTTGGCCACTCTGTAAGGTATTAGGAAATAATTTGAAAGGCTTTGATCCATTCATCAAATCTCTGTTTCACTGTTTGAAGAATACTAGCGACAAGATCTAAAACTCTTACACCAGCAATCCAGGAAGAAATAGCAGCACTAATGTTTGTCAATGATCACAGGCAGAGGAAGACAAAACATATATATTTGTGAATGAAACGCAATTTATATGGAAACCAATAAAAGGACAAAGAAAATAACCCATAGTAAAACATGAAGGCTTTGTGACGCTGGTATAGTGGCGTTTTTAATGTTTCAAAGGAATCCTTAGATTTATAGATTATTAAGTACAGTTTCAGGGAAACATGCTATACACTAGCATCCCTATGGGATCTTTAATGCAAATTAGCATCATGCTAACTGTTAGTTGTCTGTGTAGACCAGTGTCCATTATCCAGGTCTCTAGCATCTGTAACTTATGCCATATAAAGATCTGCTTTATTGGGGGTAATATTGTTTGTTTCAAAGACCTAAACCAAAGAGAAAGATGCTCAAAACGAGACATTAAAGCACGCTGTGTGCACTCTCATGATGTGCTCCTTTGCAGGGGCGCGCCCCTGGCTATGATCCACTTGTCAGGCTGTAGCTGTCTGGTTTTAGAAAATGTTATGTTTTCTTGTAGATTTGTGTTCATATGCTTTGGCAACGCTGTACTGCAGTCGGATCAACAAAGCAACTTGTATTGAAAAGGGTTTCAATGTCCGTCTGGATGGTGGATGCTTTCAGGGGAAGTCCAGCAACAGAATATCCCCGTTGTAACGACAGCGATATTGTGCTCATAATGCATCCCTCAGCATATTATCCCATATTAACAAAAGGTGCTGGTGATCCCGCCCTGGATAACAAAGTGAGAAATTTAGTTTTTAAAATATTCTTTTTGTCTCTGAAACTGTTGCACTATAATTCCCTAAATTTGATTCACACACAGTTCCCATTACTTATTCACATAAATCCTGTCCGATCCTGTCATCCGGACAGAATGACAGGATTGGTCAGAGTTTTGGTCCTGCCCTCAGCCTCCTCTCTCCCTCAGGTTCCGGAGGCATCAACTTATCTACTGGTTGTCCCCCATGCCAATCATTCTGAGGCGCTCCCATAACGCCAGTGTGCATGTACGTTCCTTGTTAGTTTCCACTTGCTGGCTGCGCACTTCTAGTGTTTATGTATCTGGTTAGCTTAGCGGTTAGCTGCGGTGTTAGCCGTTCATTGTAGCTCCACTGCTCTCACCGTACACTTTGAACATGGCTGAGAATCGCAAACCGCGTACAAGTTTCTGAGAAGAAGAGGAAGGCCTCAGCAAAAAGAAGACCAGAGTGGATTTGGGAGATTCATTTCCACATGATCCCCCCCAAGTAGCAGAAGAGCAGGTAAGACGGTTATTCATAAAGGGACTTGAGCGTTTCTTACTTACATTTCTGGAAGAAATGTTTTTTTGTTTTTTTGTTTTTTAAATCGCAAACTACCTTTAAAATTCATAAATTATTTCATAAATTTATAGTTTCAAACACACATTTTCGCCATTTTTAATCCCTTTTTTCTTGCCAAAATCTTTTTTTCCCCACAGCCTGGGTCACAAATGTGTGAACTAATATGCAAATTAGGTTACAACTCCCTCTCCGGTAAATTACAGACACCATTTTAATGAAAGGTGTCTTTAACTGCCCCTATGGTTTAGTTGTGTGCTTAAACCTTTATTTTGCAATGGGAAAGGTTTTAATTGCTGGTCAGCCATTTTGGACAATCCATTCCAATAATTCTCCTCACCGCTTCCACAAGAAGCCATCAGTCTGCATGACACACATACCTGGCTGTGTCTTCTTTTGGCTTCTTTGGAGCGAAGCTTCTTTTCCAGATCCTGAATCAAGGCATCCTTAGAGCCCTGGATGTCTTCGTCTGTGGAGCGGGAGGAGGAGGGCCGAGGTGCTATAGTTTTCTTCAAGATAGGTTTAGGAAGGCTAAAAGGAGCAAATCAGAGAGAACTGAAATAGAATATCAGACAGCTATAATAAAAAAGAGGCATTTTTACTCTGAGAAGCTCAAATTGACATTGCTCTAAAATAACGTCTTTGCCACCTTATAAAAGTATTCATACCTTTTGAACTTTTTATTTTTGTCATCAAAAAACTTTTCTGCATCTTACAAGGATATTATGAAAGATTAACACTAAATAAACCACAGCTGTGTAGTGAAAGGAATACCAACACATTGTTTTATTGTTTTTACTCATGGAAATCTAAAAACGGTGGCAGGTCTTTGTAGTCAGCCTCTCTTACTCTGATACCTCTAACTAAATCAAGTGCAGGCAGTTGCCTTAACATGTCCTCAGATTACATCGAGTCCATTATCCAAAGCTGTGAACATCTCCCAGAGCACTGCTCCATCTATCATCTGAAAATGGAGATAGTAAGGCACACCTGAAAACGTACCAAGAAATGACCCACCACCTAAACTGAAAGGAAAGTATTAGTCCCAGATGCAGCCTAAATGCCTATGGTAACTTGAGAGGAGCTGCAGAGATCCACAGCTCAGGTGAGTTTCATGAAAGAGTGACGAGAAGAACGCCACTGTGAAAAGACATAAGAAATCTGGTGTGCAGTTTATGTTTCATCTTACCTTGGTCATTTTAATCTCTAGCAGTTTTACGTCTGTCATTTTTAACCTCTGCAAACCTTTTGTGTTACACTTGCAAAGTGTATCGATCAATCCATTAAACACTTTTCTGTTCAAGCAAAGCGTGCAGAAGAACGAGACTAAAACTGAACTTTTTGGCCTACATGCAAAATGCTGTGAGGAAGAAGGGAAAAAAAACAATCACTGCTCACCACCCTGAACAACAACAACTCATCCCCACTATAAAACACAGCGGTGGCGGCAGCATGCTGAGGGGACGCATTTCCTCAGCACAAACAGGAGAGCTAGTCAGAGCTGATGAAAAGATGAATGGAGCTACAGGGAAGGTCTGGAAGAAAAGCTGTTAGAGGCTATAAACAATTTTGACACATGGGGGACATTCACCTTCAAGACAGACAAATACAAACATACAACCAGATCTACAATGGCTTAGATCAAAGGTGCCAAAGTGGGGCCCATTTTCAAAAAAATAGTGACCCAAATCCTGGATTTAATGCTGAGAATAGATTAGAAAAGAAATGCTGACTATTCTCCCAATGAGATGGTCATTCTGTTAGCAAACAACTTGCAAACTGGAAGACCATCTTTTAATAATGTGCAATAACATGCAATAATAATTATATATATATATATATATATATGCAATAACAACATGTGCAAAATGCTTTTTAAGTTTTAGACCTATAGTGATTTATGCATCCCTTTCCTACAGAAAATCTGACTAATTTGTTTAATTAAAATAGTGCATGGTCATATTTTGTGAAGCAAGTAAAAAACATCCCAAAACAATTTTAGGGTAATTAATTAATGTTTTTTGGCCCTCGGAATACTTTTGACCAGACAATATTGGCCCACGTGGCAAAACGTTTGTACATCCCTGGCTAAGATCAAAGCATACTTATGCTTTAGAAAGATCCAGTCAGACTCTAGACCTAAATCCAAATGTGAATCTATGAAAAGAAACGAGCAAAAAGAAAAAAAACAACAGCTGTTTAAAGATGCTCTTTTACAGTCTGATAGAGCCTGAGCTACTTTCCAAAGAACGGGCAAAAACGTTCAGCCTGTAGATGTGCAGAGCTGCTAGAGACATCCCCTAAAAGAGCTGCGGCTACGATTCCATTAAAAAGTGGCTCAACATGTTGACTCAGGCGGGCTGACTTCAAATAAATGTCAGATTGTTCTTGTTAAAACTCACTGTAAAGATTATGTATTCTTCTCCTACCACTTCACAATTATTACCTTTAGCTGCTCTATGACCTAAAATACTAATAAAACCATTTTATAGCTTATGGCTGTAAATTGACCAAGATTCAGGGGGTATGAATACTTTTATATGGGAGTGTATTTTAGAAAGGTCAGCCTCTCCAACATGCACATTTAAACTCACGTGTTTGGCGTTGCCTTGTAGCTGGCGGGCAGGGAGACCACAGCAGGAGGAACCCGGTTGTGATTGCTGGGAGCGTTTAACTGTGGCTGACAAGATGAGGAAGGAGATACGGGAGAATGAGGAAAGGAGGGAGACACTGAGAGAGCTTGTTGAGGAAGGGAAGACGTGGAAGCGGAGGTCCTCAGAGGAAGTAGGGGACTGGAGGGTGTCAGCGGGGAGCAGGAAGGGGAGGTGGAGGAGTGGGGGAGGCTGGAGTTGGGGGACAGTTTGGAGAATGAAGAGGTCGGGGAGGGCAGCACAGAGCAGAGAAACGCAGCAGAAGCCGACAGCGTATCCTGGTTCGCCGGCAAACTGGCACTGCCGAGGCCCGTGGCGCTAGGAACCCTGGGAGTGAGAGTGATGGTGGACCGCACGGTGCTGCGGGGCAGCGAAGAGCTGGAGGTAGAGGAGGAGGTGGTGGTGGCAGAGGGAGAGAGCAGGGAGGTGTTGGACGGAAAAGGAGGCACCGAGGAGGAAGTGGAAGTGGATGTAGGAGAGTTGAGACTGGATGAAGAAGGGGAGGACTTGGTGGTTCCGTTGGTCTGGGTCTGGATTTGAGTGTGGGCCAGTGACCTGGTTTGGTTCTGATTCAGGCTTAGTGACTGAAACTGGGACTGGGTCTGCGACATTGACTTTGACACCGACTGAGCTTGAGAAAATGACTGACTTTGATTTGCCTTCGTCTGACCCTGCCCCTCCAGGACGTTTGCACTATTCTGGGCACCGCTGAGGTTCTGCTGGTTATTCTGGTTCTCCTGGGCATCCCTCAGCACACTCTCATAGCTGGGAGCCTGAAAGGCCGGCTGTGACTGGATGAAGTGCCTTGGTCGCTCATAGTTGAAGGCACTGGGAGGGAAGGCGCTGGCAGTGAAGCTGGGCAGGTCTGATAGGTTCATGTTGTTCCCTTGTGACTGGGAGGACTGGAAGAAAGGAGACATTTAATCTCACAGCTAGTTGGAATAAAGGCTTTGCTGTGGTTTTTTTCCTATGTCGAGCACACAATATGCATCAGATAAGCTTACCATGAAGTTTAACTTGCTTGGCGTGAACAGCTTGGGTGTTGGGGTTTTCTCCTTGACCTGTGCTGGAGGTGAGGGCGGAGGAGGAGGAGGAAGGCTTGGTGTGCGCACTCGGACGAGAACTTCTGGTGATCTTGGAGCACTTTCCTCCTCGCTGCCAGCTAAAGGCTCCTCGGTGGAGCGCTTTGGTGGTTCAGGCTCGGGGAGACTAACCAAGACAGAGACAGAGGTGTCAGAATCCAACTCAGCATGAGGAGAAATAAAGACAAGCAACAGATCAGTGACTACAGCCACATTTGAAATCATTTACAAACATGACAAATTTCCAACACTGAAGCGATTCCGGTTTCTGTTACTGTGACCCTCAGCATTACATTTATGACGACATTAAGTAAAAACCCATGTAAACAACGTGCAGCCCAATTCCTGAGGGTATACATACTTACATGTCGGAGTCGATTTTTGAAAACAAGTTTCTAGAGATGCTTTCCATCATCCTCAAAGCATCTCTAAAATCAGAAATCTTACTCAGGAGGATGCAGAGAAACGTCTTCATGCGACTACTGTAACTCGCTTTGAGCAGTTAATCTGAGAAGCCTTCAGCTGACCCCAAACGCTGTTGCTGGAGTTTTAACAAGAGACCACATCTCCTGTTTGGTCCTCCCTCCACTGGCTTTTAATTGATTTTTAACTAATTCTTATCAGTTGTTTTATTTTAGTCTTGATTTATGTCCTAGATGTTTTCTTTGTTCTGAATCTCTTTTTATGTAGAGCACCGTGTTTCTCTTGTGTTGAAAGGCAGTATCTAAAGTTGGATTTGATGTTACTATTCATCCCGTGAAGGTTTTATTCTTCATCTTCTGAACAGCGGATATTTACTTTTGCTTTTGTTGCCCGGGGATCTATAAGGAATACCAGTTCCAATGGTGTGATCTAGAAAACTTGAGCCTCCTCCTATTCCTTTACTTTTGTGTCTAAAAAGCCAGAAATGACTTTCATGGCTACCTGAAATCCCTTCAGGTAGCCATGAGCAACACTTCCCCATGCTTCCTGGAAACTAACATAGCAGCTTATTTTGGACACTAGCTAGAACAGTGTTCTCTCCATGAGTGGTCGTGTCTTTAGGAAAAAGTGATGAAAATGGACAAGTGCAGAAGACAGGAAGTGCTACACATCAAGCATTTGGCCTAAAGGTATAAGGGAAGCATGTAAAATCAGATTAACAGCAGTTAGAAAGAATTTATGGGCAACAACGGGTCCATCGAATGAGGATAACAGATATAAGAGGTTCTGCTCCCCAGTCAGTGCATTTCCTCCTGTGATACCCAGTGTGTCTGCTCCTCTACTTTTCTACTGAGAAAGAATGCTGTTGCCATAACTACCACGTAGTTTGGCTTGCGCAGCAGAATAATGACAATAGCAGTCCTTTTTCTTTGCCCTCCCTCATACGCACCCATTCAGTGTGGTTCTGTGTTCAGCCTGGTTTCCTCAGGGCACAAAACATGTTTTGGCCTACCAGCAGAAACTGACCCAGAACAGGTTCAGTCACATTTTGATACCGTGGATTTGACCACGTTAGAAGCCTTTATAAACGTCTACATATCAGAACAACAACCACTAACCTGGCCTAACTTTCCAGACTGGTAATGTGTCAGAGGACAGTGTTGAGATCATGTAAACTTTACATTAAAGTGTTAAAATCCTGTTTTGCTCTACGGAAAAGAATAAAACCAGATGTATTAAGAGGCCCAAGTCAAAACAACACCAGAAGTTGGAAAAGTGGTCCTTTAGTGTAGATAAACAACTGATCTTTTTAAAAGGAGCAATAAGCAACATCTCACTACTAGGTGGGCTGTTGAGCATTGTCTGTGGACCAGAACAAGATGTGCGACATCTCTCTACCACCACTCCAGCCTCCCACCCTTCTTCTCATATGTGCATATTTACAACAGATAAAAACACAGCAAAACTAGTCGGGCCAGACTGACTTACGCTGTATACACGGCGTATCAGTCTGGAAAGCAGCTGGTAGAGCTCAATTTCAAAGGAGGGACTAACAGGGTCAACGTCAACAGCTTAAACTCCAAGCGACGCGATCTGGTTTGGTAATTTGTAGTCCGTGAAACATATCATGCCATCGAGTAAAACTCTCCAGTGAACAATTTTTGCCACTTTTGTCTAAAGAAATCTGAGGATACATGGTGTACTCAATTTAAACTTAATAAAGTTTATGGTAAAAAAAAAAAAAAAAGGATTGATTATATAAACTCTAAAACAAATAATAAAATTACATTATCTCACTGCTGCAACTCTTTTCCTTTCCATGTGGGGGCAAAGCCACTTTAAACATAATAACAGACACCTAAAGCCTGTATCTCATCCATTAATTGTCACATAGCCAAAAATTACAGACCTCTGCAATTTGGAAATTGTGTCTTTTAAAATTGTGATTATATTACAAATGCGATTAATTGTCCAGCTGTAGTGTTAGCCACGAGTGAGGAGAGAATGGAACGGGAAATGAACAGACGGATCAGTGCGCCCGCGGTAGCAATGCGTATGCTGCACCAATCTGGCACTGAATTAGAATCAAGTTTATTGCCAAGTAGGTTTGCACTTACAAGGCATTTGACTTGGTGTTGATGGTGCAGACAAAAAATAAAATAAAATACATATATAAACAGAAGCTATATACACTCAGTAGACTGTGCGTTAATAAACGGAGTAGCTTGTAAGTCCTGAACGGGGGAGAGAGGCAGTGTCTAGTTTCACAGGTGGCTCTTGGCCTTGTTGATAAGGCCGGTAGCAGATGGGAAAAAACTGTTGAGGTCCATCAGAACCCGTGAGGTTCTGATGGACCGCAGCCTCCTGCCAGGGGGAAGTGACTGAAATAGTCCATGACTGGGGTGCGAGGGATCAGCCACAATCTTCCCTGCACGCCTAAGAGTCCTGGAGGCGAACAGGTCCTGGAGAGATGGAAGATTGCAGCCAATCACCTTCTCTGCAGACCGGATGACACGCTGCAGTCTGCCCTTGTCCTTAGCGGTGGCACCAGCGTACCAGATGGTGATGGAGGAGGTGAGGATGGACTCAATGATGGAAGAGTAGAACTGCACCATCATTGTCCTTGGCAGGTTGAATTTGAAGATTTACCGGTCGAGCTACGTTTGTACCCTCACCTACAGTCATTAAATTTGGGTCATGACCGAAAGGAGATCCTGGATACAAGTAAATGAAATGAGCTTCCTCTGCAGGGTGGCCGGGCACCATCTTGCAGATAGGGTGTGGAGCTCGACCAATCAGGTGGGGCCGGAGTAGAGCCGCTGCTCCTCCACATCAAGAGGAGTCAACTGCGGGGGCTCGATCATTTGTTCTGAATGCACAAAGCATTTTGCAGCCCCCACCTAAAAACCGTGCCTGTTCATAGGAGGAAGGAGAGTAAAACAATCTAATAGTGTCTACTTAGAGTCGGTGAAGAGAAATTTGAATGGACTACAATCAGTAACAGGTCAAAGTTTCACAGGAGCCTGACATTAGAAATCAGCAGCAAAACAGATATTTGCATGTCAGATTTGAGAGCGTGGCCACTTGGAAGCCCAAAAGAAACAACAAACTGAGGCCTGTGGAGTCTGAAATGAAGATCCTGGGCGTTTATAATCCATCTCAGCTTTAGTGTGCTTGACTTCATAGTTAACTTTCAGGGACGACTTCTGGGAATATTGGCCGGCATAAATTATCTCATACTTGATTCCCTGTGGAAGAGAGAGTCCCTGCTTTATACAACGCATGCGTGGGACTGAGTATGTGCGTTTGTGTTTGTTATTAGGTGGCCAAAGCTATATTGGTCTTGCTATTCGGACATCAGCTGGCAGGTGCAAACACTAAAGTGGTGACGGAGCAGCTTTAAAAGCATGCCAACAGGACGAGCACAGAACCCGCATGGCATTGTGGGTTGGACCAAAGCAGGCTGTATGACCAATCAGACTGAAAATGGGAAATATTAACAGGACTTCTTAATCTAGAATTAGCATTGCAGAAACAGACTTCGTACTTTCCTATAAGGTTGAAGAAATTAGGTTGTGTGTTAATTCGCCAAAGTTTGCATAGATTTCTTTTAACTGCTGGGGGAAACTGAAAAAAAGATATTTATTAAACTGGCCCCTTTTCCAACAGAACAAAGCAAAAAATGTTGCATTGAAAAAAAAAAACTGATAAGTCTGTCTCTTTGTCCATAAAAATAACCTAATAGTTTCTGACCAGCCGCGGTGTAAAGGAGAGAAGACGACGTGTGGTTTCTGAAGGACGCCGCCGCCATGTCTGCGTCTTCATATTACATGTGAGCTCATAGCTGTGGACGGAGCACCCTCTGACCAACATACTTCAGACCGAAGCCCTCCCCGCCCCGGGGTTGAACATGAACCAAAGTATCAGGGCAGGCTAGAGTCACACCAACTGAGCTGTGTCCAACAATAAGGGTACGAAAAGCCGAGCAACAGAACATTTATTTATAGCAGGATAAGTGAAGGTTAACTGAATTAACTCCACGTCTGCTGCAGCAGGCCAGTTGTTTGGTGCTTTTTTCAGTACAGAAATAGCTTTTTGAGCTTTGGCAAGAGTTTACTAAACTCCAGAGCCGTGTTTGTAATTGCAGTGACTGAATTACTTAGTGAGAATGACGTGAGTTGCGTCCCAAAGGCAGAGAAAACCAGCTGAATTGGTTGGGAGGTGAAAGTGATCCGTGTCTTACCGCGGAGCGGTAAAGCCTGAAGGTCAGAGGGCTCCCTGCCCCTTCAGCACCGGCTTCCTTCCAGCTCGTGTCAGGGTACGCGTTCAGCCGCGGCGCGAGCGCTGCGAGCACCACGCACAAAGCTGAACAGTCGCTGTTTACGGTCACAGTGACGTCACGAGCAGCTGTGTAGAGAAGCAACAGTCCTTTGCAGGAGTACGGAGTTTCATATTTGAACAACCCGTTTCAGAAGGCAATTTGTACCGCTTAATTAAGCAGATTCGTTTGAAGGACTAACTCGTTTTACATTAAAAGGGAAATGACAGAATGTCGGGACTGGAACCGGGTTGGTTAATTACCCCGACACCACTTTCTGAAACATTAAAATCACCAAAGCCCGTAAAACAGACCATTTCCCCCCAGTTTTACGCGGTCTAAACACGAATTGGCCCTTTGTTGGAGTGCATGTTATAAGTTTATTCGGTACAAACCACAAAGTAGAAAAGTTAAGTTTGCTGAACTTCGAAACATGCCGTGGAGCTGCAACCTAAACTTCACGCTGCAATAGGCTGAGGGAGTCCGAAAATGCTCCCAGAGATGAAGCAAGGCTGCCTTTCTTACCTCGCCAAACGTTTCTTCAACTCAGACCTCGGTACCGCCAGAAAGAAGCCGCCCTTCAGAACCAAAGGCGCACAGCCGAACTCAGCTGAGTAGAAGCGCCAGACCGCAACAGGTGACACTGCGCGCTCACGTTCAGCGCGCGGGTCCCCCTCGTCAACTGTCCGCGCGCTCATCCCCGTTACCACGGTTACCGACTCGGCCTGACAGCAGTAGAGCCCCGTTTTGCTCATCTGGAAACAATCTGATTGTTTCCGCATTTTATTTAGGTCCGCCTTACAAAACTATGGGAACCAGATATACAGTTATAGCCAGTCGTGCTTTTGAACAGTTTAGGTCTACAACATAATAAAAAACAAAAGAATCAGAAGAAAAGATGGACGTGTCTCTCCGTGTACAACGTTATTCACACTTTGACAGGTTGCATCGTATTTATCGTCCAAATAGCATGTAAACAACGCGTCAAGTGTTGTGTAAGGCCAACTTTGATACTAAGGTCGTGAGAGAGATCAATGCCCACCATGGACGGTAATGGGACACATTTTGAGCTGGGACTGAACCAGCTGATATTAATTTGCACTTAATTTCTGATTGGTTGCAATGACTTTCCATTCCTTTTTGCACCTCTCTTTAATCTTTCTAATACCTTTTTTTCTGTCTTTTAAGTTTGATCACTCAATTTGTGGACAAGTATGGTTTGTGGACATAATGGGCTGTTCCCTCTTAAGTCGGACTTCCCCTGCTGACATATTCCGGTGCTATATGAATACACTTAACTAAATTAAATTTAACTAATTTAAGTTGTCCCTTTCCTGTAGTCACATTTTATTAGTTTACCTGCACAGGAAGTAAACTTTTTCCGACTGGAGCCACACTGACAGATTAAACAAATTCATGATGTCCCATAACAGTATAAAATGCCAAAATCTGACAAATAAACAGTTCCTCAAATAATTTGTGTTAATTTACACAAAAATGTACCTTTATATCTGCAAGATACCCGCTTAAGTTTACGTTTTATGTACTATGGTCCACTATGAAATAAGAGACCTTCACATCTGACTGGTTAACAGTTCAAGTTCAAACTATTTACCTTGTTTTCATCAGCGTTAGCCTCGCTCATTGTCTTTGATGGGTAAGTCTAAGAAATAAAATGAATTCAGGATGTGGTGCAACACAGGACTAAGAAGTACTTAAATAACAAAATAATTGCATAAATGTGGCTAACTAAAATGATTGCCACATTCATCATTTCAATCGTTTAGAAAGTGTTGAAACAATTCAACAAATCTTTACGCACGTATTCGTTTACTGGATGTAATTTTAATTGTGTTCAAATCATCCCATATAAATATCGAGTTAATGTATTTATTTCATGAATTGAGACACTTTTGGTCCTTGATGAACCAGGTAGTGCTTACTGCATTTTCAAGTTTAGGATAAAGCAACCTTTTCAGGAACACTCTGTGAAAGAGGTGAAGGTCTCAGTTCATCAAGAATGATGCATTTCTTGTCATTGTCACTGAGCTGGAAAACAGGTCTTTATGGTAAAAAATGCAGCATTCATAGCACAGGCATGCATTTATTAAAATATATAAAAAAAAAGAAAAAAAAAGACTAACTAAAAAAAAGTATAGAAAAGGAACTTCGCAAAAGGACAACAGCGACCTCGTTTGGATAAATATGTGAACTACAGCACCTGTGCAGGACATTTGAAGTACTGGATTTTAAATGTAACCTACTATTCAAGAAATTCTTGACCAGCTGACAGAATACATTCATTTCTGATCATTCAGACATAATAATGCAAAAACAAACAATTACTTGTTTAGATTTTCTATTGCATTTATTTCACTATTCTTAACCAAAAGTAGAATTAAAGCACAGAAGTCTAACTACATTTAGGTGATCACCCGTGAGGTCATGTGAGGCCTTGCAGATACTGACTTAATCGTGTGTGTGTGTGCCATCATGTACTCACTCTGGAGCAGGGAGGTTGTCTTCTGAAGGGCTGTCAGGCCACTCTGGAGGAGGAAGGTTCACACAGTCAGGTAGTACAGGAGGAAAATCCTCAGTGCTTCTCCCAAAGGAGGCACTTTCCTGGAGGTACTCCGGCTCATCATCCTGACAGAAGGATAGCGCTTCCTGCTGCTCCATCAGGTCTGCGTGAGGTGTGTGTGACAGCGACTCAGGTGAATCCAGGAGGATAAGGCCACAGAAGGATCAGACTTGTAAAGTAAACAGAGACCCTACCGTTGTACACCTCCAGCATGGCTGAGCAGGAAACCGTGCCATAGGAGTTGTGCACCACACACTTGAACAGGCCGGAGTCTTCTGGGAAAGCCTCGGTGATCACCAGCGTACACAGCTCCTCTGGAGATGAAAACATCATCCTTCACAGTGATGATATGTAAACGTGGAGATTTATTCAAAGTGAGGCTATCTTATTACAGGAATACGCCTCTTCCACTGTATTTGAAGAAAAACTAAATGCAAACAGTCTCAGATGTTTCTGAACCTAGTAAAATCAGGTAACTGTTATTCAAAAACCCTTATAGGGAAAAAAAGTCAACTATTAAACTCGTGTGCCAGATTTATGTGTTTTTATGAACTAATTTTATCCTCCTGTTATTAACTTGTGCAATCTGTGTTTTGCACTCACCTGGCACCGATGGAGAACTGCCTTCTGGAAAACACAAGGACAGATTGAGCTAACTTTAGATTCACGTTCTCATTAAAATTAGTCACATCTCAGAACAAAATACAGCAAACCCAAGCTGCTGTACATCTGTTTAATTTTTTTTTTTTTTACCAGAAGCCAGTTTTGCTTAGATGTTTTAATGCAGAAGTTCCTTGAAGTGTATATATAAACAAGAGGAATGGAAACATGGAATGGATATAAATGGAATAATCTTTTGCACTTAAAATAGGAACAATTCATCTCTATCACCTTATTACAAGTGCAGGATATCTAATTATCTTAATTCAGGGGTAAAATATTCATTCCATTGGCAAATAGTCTTATTTAGTGGCTCAAATCAAGGACAGATACACTAATTTCAAGAAAATTGTATTTACTTTTAGTTCCCTTTTTGCATTGTGTGTGTGTAAATGCTCATGAAAATCACCACAAGAGAAGGGCTACTGGAGTGAGCGAGTCCCTTTCTACAGTCAACATCTGGTATCATTAACAGGTTTAAAACAACTGGAACTGTGGCAAACCTGGCCCAAGGAGAACTTGCTTTACCCAGGCCCCCTGTGCTTGGCAGAGGATGCTAATGGAGTCCAAATAAAACTCTAAACTCGATCGTGAGAAAACTGCAGCCAACAGTGACATTTCGGGGTCTCACCAAGTCTCTGTGAGAACCTTGATGGAGGAGTCTATGTATGCCAGCTGGTCCTTCGGGAAGCATGTTGGGAAAAGCCGTTTCTGTCCCAACTTCACAATTATAAAAATACACTCACTTTAAATGGAAGCTTTGAAAACAGGAGACTAAGACTAAGCTTTTCACCGACATGTGCTTCTGGTCAGCTTGGTTTTAAACAAAGGATAAATGTTAGGAACGGTGGGGGATCTGTAATGCTGAGCGCCAGTTTCTATTCCCAAGCCTATGTAAGCCTTGATAAACAGCATGGCATCATGAACGCTGCAACACTGGGGCATCTTAAATAAGAAGCTGGTGTCCTCTGCCAGCAAATTAAAAACGGGTCATCGTTGGGTCTGCCAGCTACATAAACTGGTTCAGCAGACAGAAAATCCGCCTTCTATGGCCATCTCAATCCTCAGACCTCCATCCTATGGAAAAGTGGTGGGCTGAGTGGAAGAGAAAAGAGTGTGAAAGTAAGAGATTGTGCAAAGAGGAATGGCCAAAGATCTCTCCCGCTCTGTGTGCTCCAACCTAGAGGAAGGTTCTGGAAGACAAGTTGCCATCAGGAGTGGGTGGGTACAAAGCATGAAACAGAAGGAGTCCCAAAACACATGTCATTTTTTTTGAAAAACAATAATTTCCTAACATGTTTTTTTCCCCCTCGCCCACAGGATAATTTTTTTCAGATTAAAGGTTGGATTTTTCTGCATCAAACAAAGCCATACGAGGAGGATAAAGAAGTGGAGCAGAGACACACAGCAGGGTCATAAAGGACAGCACGGACTTTGCTTAAAGGTCGGACACTCTGAGGGAAGGTTTCTATTCAGCTGCAAGACCTCACACACTGCTGCCCCATCCCAGACGTACTCTTGCGCAATATCCTAAAATCATCGGAGTCCTGAATTTGTTCATCTTCTCTGTACCACATGACCTGCAGCGGAGGCGTCCCCCTCAGACGGCACTCCAGGACCACCAGCTGACCCTTCACTGTGGACACATCGTGCAGGCACTGGGAGAGAGGGGGAGGTGGAGAACAAGGGAAGGCAGATGTTTAGATGGAGCTAGTTCTGATGTTTGTGCTTTGTTTAAACGCATGCAGACAACAGTACAGGGGGGGTCATGTTACCTTAACAAATGTTGGCGCCACTCCTTTCCCTGAATACAGCTGATTGTAGACAGGACTCTGAGTCTGCAAACAGCAAACACGTGATTTCATTTATTGTTATTATTCTGCACGGTAATTCACCGGCTCGGGTCTGGACCCGGTGACCGTTTTCCATATTTATCCATTTGCATGAGGGGGCTTTGGTGCACCTGCAGCATAGCATTTGCTGAAAGGTTGCATTCCCCAGTTTAAATGGCGCATTTCCATAATGCATCACACCGCGCATTAGCATCTCAGCTGAACGAGGACAAACGATTCGTTTCAGGTTGATGTAATTACCCTCTGAGGGCTGACACACAACGGATGCACCAGGCTCGAGTGTCTCTGAGCGAGCAACGTGGAGGAGGAGGAGCTGGTGGCGGTGGAGGAGGAGGAGCGCTCCCGAGAGGAGGATGCAGAGGAGGAGGAGGAGGAAGAAATGGTCAGAGACATGGTGCTGGTCTTCTTCTGCGTCCTCTGGGCCCTGTGCAGTGGCACGTAATGGCAGTCATTACATGTTCTGACGCTTTCACTGTTCTCTTTGTGTGTGTGTGTGTGTGTGTGTGTTTTACTTACTGGGCCATGCTGGAGTCCATGTCGCTGGCAGTGACCGGGATCCTGCAATTATGAACATTAGAAAAACTATAAAAGCAGACTCTTCAACAGGTCCGCCTCACGCTGGTTGCTTTATCAGAGCAGGAGCATCAATATAAATGCAGAAACCTGCACAGGGTCGCGCAACTATGTGCATCGTGAGGCTTGGTAAGAAATTAGCGAAATAAAAGCATATTACAGAAAGATGTTTACGGCCGAGGTCAAATCAGAGCCAGAACCAGCCTGAGTTGCCAGGTAGGTGCTCACGTATGAGGAATTTGACTCTGGATGGTGCAATGCTCACGATGTGCTTACTTACACGAGAATACAACAGCACAATAATGCAGTAATAAATATCAAACAGTCTGCAGTATAGAAAACCCATATGAACACATAGTGGTCCACATCTCTCATCTCTCTATTTTGTTTCAGCACTAGAGAACTTCTATTTCGCCGTCCATTTTTGGGCTCTCCTCGTCCTGGTGAAGGTCTAGGCTGGAGCCAGTCCCAGAAAGAAACCATGGGCTAACATATGGTAGCTCTCAGAAGTGTACACACCACTGCCAAAGAGCCAGGGTTGTGATATGTAACAAGATAAATTATTTCGGATCCTGTACAAAAAAACTAAGAAATATCTGTTTGGGGAAAAATGATAAAAATTAGTGAAATTGAACAAACCTGTGCAATCCTGAGACACGCACCTAGTTGTATTCCCATTTTGGTCTAATTTCATCATTTAGTCTTCTTGGGTACACCCCCTAACATCAGTTATGGTAAATCTCAGTAGCATGAAATAAAGGGTTGCGTATTTTAGTCCTGAACCCAGAGTCCAAAACTAAATCTGACAGAAACTCTGTGAAGTCACTTTAAGATCGATTAAGAGAGGCAAGGGATCAAGAGCTGATCAATGTTGGAAACTTCAACAGGGCAGGAGAGGCGAACAGTGAAAGTCACCATGTGTGATGCCCCCGTTTGTTTCTATTATGAAGTAAACAAGACCAGTAAGGACAGGTGAACAGACAAACAGCAGGAGAAGCAACATGTGCAACCTAGTCCAGTGCAGTCCATTAGCTGTGCACAGAGCAGCCTGTGCGTTAACTGATACGACAAATACAATAATCTCATAGAAAAATCACCCTCAGGTGCAATAATATCGATGAGAATAACCCAACCATCTATCGTCTACAGCTACCTGCTTGTCCATCTCCAGCGTTCACTGGCCGAGAGGTCCGCCTCTTGGCCAGTGCATCACAGGACAAGACACGACAACATGTGTACACACACACCTAAGGGCAATTTAGAGGAAACAATTAACAATTGGACTGGGGGAGGAAGCCAGAGTACCCAGAGAGAACCCACGCATGCACAGGGAGAACATGCAAACTCCATGTAGAAAGACCCAGGGTTGGAGTTGAACCCAGGACCTTCTTGCTGCAAGGCAACAGTGCAACCAACTGCGCTAAAAACAACAACACCAGTAGTTAGGTAAATGGTGAGTATAGGGGGGGATTTTATTGAATTATAATTTCTTCCGTTACCGCTTGGAAACTTTCAAGCCACCAAAGAGGGTGTGGTGCAGACACCCCGGGGCACAACCCCAACCCCCCAGGAGCCCTAATCTATTCTGAAGCATAAAAAAACCTGCTAATGCTCCGTCAGAATGATGTGGGATGCTTCTAGACCCCAAACAATAAAGTTATTAAATGCTGACATTTAGGTTGCTTCATAACAACAAGAAATTTGACTCTGGTCCCACTTTGCTCTCAGGTAACGCATTTTAAGTACAATAAAATAAAAAGCTACATAGAAATAATTGTTTTTGCGAACGGGAATATATACCTGTTAACAAACGACGAGTGGATTGGTGCAAATAAGCGTGGTGTTACTGTGCACTCTGCCTGCAAAGAGCTCATCAGATCAACAGCCTGGGGGAGAACCTGTCGCTGTGGCGGCTGGCTTTCAGCAAACAACGCTCTGTAGCACCAACCTGAAGGTAGACGTCTGAACAGTTTGTGTCCAGGATGTGTGGGGTCTGCTGAGATGATGCACTGTGAGCGGGGTGAGCTTCTGGTGGAGGATGATTGGGTTGATCCTGATGTGTACTTTTCTGGATGGTCGAGGTGATGCAGGAGGAGATCTAGTCCCAAGTAGACTGCATCATCTGCCGATGTGCCATGCTTCAAGGTGTGGGTGGGAGTGGGACTATAAGGTATTGTTGAACTTCTCCTCATTCTGTCACTTTAGAACCACAAGCTCAATATATTTGGGGGGTATTTTTTTATGTTAGAACGACATAAAGATACACTTTATTGTGAAGAGAAAAATGTGTTCACAAAAAAAAAAAAAAAAAAAAAAAATCTGAAAGGGCGTGCTTTATCTACACATTTAGCCCCCTGAGCCAAAGTTCAGAAATTACAGCTGCAAGTCTTCTGGGGTGTGTGTCTAGCAGCTTTTCACAAAATTTTCACAAAAAGCCTGATTGAGTGGATAGTGCCTATGAACATGGGCTGTCGAGATTGACTACAGATTGTTGGCTGGAATGAGCCTTGGACTTTGAATGGGTCGTTCTAATACCCATAACAGTCATATAAATATAAATATAAATATATAAATATATATATATGTTAAATTACACAATTGGTAAAGACAGCAGCACAACAATTCTACTTTAAAAACACAAGTCCATGCTTGTACATTTATTTGCGTGTTATCCAATGTGAGATGTCTCTGTAACTCCCACTATATCGAGATCTTTAAAGATGCACATCTTTAAAGGTATTTTCATTAAAGACAGTTGTTTGAGAAATGTCACAAATGACAAGCCTTGTCTGACAGAATACTATAGCTTCTGGAGACTTTAGGAAGCTTAAACATAATAAATAAGGAGGCAAGACACCTAATTCACATTCTTTCTATGATGGACACGGAAACTAGAATCTTTTTGCAGCATTTTTTTTGTTGTTGTTGCATTGATTACATGTTGAGTAATTGATTTAAATTGGTAAATAAAATACTTTGATCTGACCTTTCTACTTAGCGCCATCCGTCTTCCCGTCAACTCCAAACAAATGCTTCACTTTGGGGAAAGGTGTCTTTCAGATGATGCACCAAATTAGGAGTGGTGTCATCTGACCAGAATATCCTCTTCCACATGTTTGCCAAAGAGGAAAGTGACTTACTGTGGCTTTTTCTATTGCTTTTTCTTACCACCTATTCATTAAGATCAAATCTGTGGAGTTTACAACGCCATGAGCTGGGGATCTCTGCAGCTCCTCCAGAGTTACTATGAGCCCACGGCTGCTTCCTGATTAGCGATCTCCTCGCTTGGTCGGTCAGTTTAAGTGAACAGCCATATCTTGGTAGGTTGACAGCAGTGATCATCCTCTTTCCATTCCTAGATGATAAATTGGTTTGTGACATGTTCAAAACATTGGGTGCCGTCTTACAACTTAACCCTGCTTGAAACTTCTGCACAGCTTCCTGCCTGTTGCGTCCCTGGATGCTGCTTGCTCTCCGATGTTCTCTTGCAAACCTCTGAGGCCTTCCTAGAACATCTGGATTCCTACCGGGATTAAATTACACACATGTGGACTCTGTTCCTTACAATGTATGTAGCGTATTTCTGAGGGCACTTTATTTTATTTAGGGTTCTAAGCGTTAGGAGGGGAGAATACCAATGGCCAGCCCTCTTTTCTGATTGCTGTTGGTCCGACATGTACGGCAAGCTTCAACACACTCAAGAAAATTTGGATTTACTGGATTTGAAATCAAGTTTAGGTCAAATTGTCACTTTTTATAACGATTTTTTAAGGAAATAAAAACATTTGGATGCTACTTTAGTTTCCATTTTTCTTCTCCAGCACGTTTAATCTTCAGCTCTGCCTACAGCAGGATTGTAGAAGCTTGACACGCTTGGCATCCTTAGGACAGGAGGAAGCTGGAGTACCGGGGGAAAACCAGCACGCTCGGGGAGAACATGCAAACCCTACAGACAGGTGCACGGACCTGCACCAGTACCAGCGTTAACCTTTACCCAACCATGCTGCCATTTAAACACAAATACATAAAAATTTCTAATCCATTCTGCCGTAGGGAAAAAAGTCTTATCATTAACCATCATAAATTATTAGTTTATTTTGTTACACCTTAACCATTGCCATGGGTCTTTCTGCATGGAGTTTGCCTGTTCTCCCTGTGCATGCGTGGGTTCTCTCCGGGTACTCCAGCTTCCTCTCACAGTCCAAAAACATGACTGTTAGGTTAATTGGCCTCTCTAAATTCTCCTTAGGTGTGAGTGTGTGCGTGAATGATTGTTTGTCCTGTTTGTCTCTGTGTTGCCCTGCGATAGACTGGTGACCTGTCCAGGGTGTACCCCGCCTCTCACCCATTGACAGCTGGAGATAGGCACCAGCACCCCTCAGGACCCCATGAGGGATAGACGTGATAGGAAATGGATGGATGGATGTTTCACCTTAACATGAACTATCTGACCCTGTGTCTGTCAAAGAGTCTAGGGTATGGGGCACAGTGGTGGTGGTGGTGCAGGGGTAGACCCATGTACAGAGGCCTCAGTCCTCAAAGGGTCCAACCCGGGTACGACTCCCAGCCCGCGGACCTGTGCCGCATGTCTTCCCCCTTTCTCTCAAACCTATTTCCTGTCAGTCCACTTAAAAAAAAATGGCACCAGTCCCACAAAAATAAAAGAACGTTCAAAAAAAAAGGTCAAGGGTCTGCACTGTTCAGATAGCAGATAATTCTCTTTCTAACAAGTTTTTGTTTTTACACCTTCAAATAATCAGAACACAACAAATTAAATATGTGTGCGGCATATTTTGCCTCTGCATCCGTGGAGTGCAGGAATCATGTGCGGAGAAGTTGCAGGTTCCATTACAAGGCTCTCCCTCTGTGGTCAGCGGTGGTTTTTGCATGAACTGTGCATGCCCACTCCCCATGAAAGCCCCAGAAGCATGAAGAAACTACACATATACATGTAGATTTCAACTGATCTTAAACCTGAGCAGTCAAACTCTAAGATGTTGATCTACAGATAGTAAAATATAACACAGAATCCTTTAGAACTACCAAGACACCCCTTTAATTTTGGGACAAACCATAACCTGCAAAACAGACGCTTGAAATTTCACACCATCAGCCACCCACAGCGCATTCTGCCCTGGGTAGAAAGCCCACATCACAGCTACTGATTGTGTTTAGCAAAGGAAAGCCAGTTTAAACCCATAGACATGGAGTGGGGCAAGCTTAAAGCCTTCAGGAAGGCAGCAGTTGCATCAAGTCACTCCGTGTCTCCGTCACAGGCTAACTTTATTTAGCTGTAGCGTAGGGTTTCACCGCTAACTGAAGGCGTGGGCTGTCTTTCAACGTTTTACACCCTAAAGACTCCCCCAATCCCACCCTGACTCTGTCTGCGGCGAAGGAGCTGACAGAGGAGGCCGAGAGTCATGTTACTGGGCTAAATTAAACTCTGCCTCCTCCTGAACACAGAGAAGGCTTCCTGGCCTGAGCTACATCTCCGCGCCGCCATAAACAGGCGACGGAGAGAAGCAAAAACATTCCTCCGCCGTGGATTTGTTTCCCTGCTCTATCTGAGCCTGTCTGTGTCGCCTCGATACCCGGCAGATATCCCCCGTGCAGCTCCAACACCGTCCGCATCAGACCATCACGGCTTAAAGGAAAGAAAAGCAGCTGCAGCCTGTGAATTATCCATGTGTACGGCCACTTTCCCCCTCAGATAATCACTGCAAATAGGTGGATTTATATATGTGTGTGTGTGTGTGAAGCCTGTTGTTGACACAGCAGCAGCTGCTGACGCCGAACCCTTTGTGTCACTTGTCTGCGTTACATAACCAGGCAATTTAAGGCTGCATTTACCAATCTGTTACCTGGCAAGTCAGAGGGAGGATGGAGACGTACGGTAAAGAGAAGGGGCGACAAGTTCAGCAATGGTGAGCAGATGAACCAGCGCAACGGCAGCCTACAGAGGGGTGCTGACATCATGCTTTAAAATGCCGCGCCGTGCAACCAGCACGCAGGCGCTGAAGGGGAAAAATTAATGTATGGAGATAATTGACGAAGGAGATAGGATCAAGGAGAAATAACAGACACGAGAAATCAAAACTTCTCAGAAATAACAAAATAACGTTCAACATTCTCAAGTAAGAAAAAAATAAGATGAAAAAGAAGGTATTTCTTAAAACAATGAGCATCACAGCTCCTATACGATCTTGATGCCTTTATCTTCAGCCTTAGACCCAATTTATCCTCCATACCAATTCACTGTCATAAAAGAAAAAAATACAGACTTTCTACTCCATCATTCAAGGTGTTGTTTTACTATGTGGATGCTAAATAAAAGAGAAATCCATCATATTCTAACGAAAAATAAGTACATAAAGGTAACGTATAAAAACACATTTGTTTTCATGTTTAATAATAAATCTATAAAACAGTAGATGGAAAAAAAATCTATCATAGAATTTCACTTTTTAATCACCTCTGAAAACAACATGGTGATTTACTGGTTTTATCCTCGATGACAATCATGTTTTGGTTTTACTAAACCTAAAAGACAGGATGTGCAGATAAATATGCCAAAGTAATTTAACGGGCTGGAGTTGATTTCATGTACGGGGGAAATAACTTCATTTCCTCATTTTCCTCCAGAATCCCACGCTGTTTGTTTTGACTGGGCCAGGGCTTTGTTTGGATCCACTGAACAGAACCTGACAAGCTGTTCAAACAGGCCGCTAAACCCGTGAACAGCTTTCAGGAGAAAATAGGAGCAGAGCAGCACCTACCCGGGATCGGTCTGCATTTAAACAACCACCCGGAAGGTAAAGTCAACCCTGCACACCGCAGCTCTCAGCTGTGGACACGTTTAGCTCCTGCTAAGTGGGACTGGTTTAGTCTTTATTATATTAGTCTGTGGACTCTGACTGATTATTGGTCTATAGATCTGACTTGACTAAGCAAAAGCACAACAAAGGACCATACACCTGCACCACTGCAATTATTTTTATTGTTTCTGTGCAACAGAGATGTTTGAAAACGACCTAATTATCCTTCTATTAATTAAACGAGTCATAAGCTGGTATTTTACATATACGATCCTTCTGAAAATGTCTTTAGATTCATGTTTAGTCATTTTTAGAAGAAAAATGTTTTAAATAGCGCTCACTCTGACTCGCAACCATTAAAATGGAACATGTTGGTTAAACATTTTAGGCAGCAGAGAATTTCTTTAAGCAGTACATAGAAATGTAAGGTTTCTATAAATGGAATTATCTTTTATGTAAAACAAGACAAGGATTATAGATCATGAATTCAATAAGTTCAGCCTTCACAGTTCTGCAGAACCCGCACAGTGCCAGACCTAATAATACTCGTAATATTATTATTTGGGAATCATAAAGGTTGAAGCTAGAGAGAGAGAGAGAGAAAGTCAGCGTGGGATCCAGCCATATGGCTGTAGTGCTCCCCTCCTTCACCGGCTGCTGCGAGCTGTCAGTCAGCTGTAGAAGATGTCTGAATCAGGGGGAAAACGGCTGAACTTTCCCCCGTAATTCAAAAAGACAAAGCAAAGTTGGTGGTTTGGAAACCTTGGCAGTAACAGGTCGTGCTAACGACAAACTAAGCATAATAAACATTATAAAAACAGCACACAGTTAAATGTAGCTATGTAACTAGGGTTATGTCACTTTAGCTTGTCTGGTTGCTACTCTTCATAAAGGAACACCAGGAGCATGTGATGTTCTGTGTCCGTTCGTTCAAAAATAAATACACATGTAAAAGAGACCACTGGCTCTCCGGTGTTTTAGTTGACCTTAAATTTCACCTCACTACTTGGTATTGGAGTAGAAAAGTCTTGAGCGTTTTCACATCTTGTCAAATACAGCCACAAACTGCGATAGTATTTTCTGGGGATTTTGTGTGTCAGAGCAACACAATGGAGCACAAAATGATACAAGCTTTGAAGCAATTTTCTTTGTAGATGAAAATTTGACGAGTGAGTCGACACTTTCTAGGACAACCTTTTGTCGTAGTTACAGCAGCTAGACTTTGGGCTTACGTCCCTAACAGCGGATCATCTAGAGACTGAATTTTAACCTCAGTAGATTGGATACAAAGCATCAGGAACAAATCTTCTCACGTTTTAATTGGATTTAGGTCTGAACTTTTACAAAGCTATTCTAACTTATACACATGTTGAACACCTCGAAACCTCTCCATTGAAGCTCTGGCTGTATGTTCAGGCACGTCTTGCTGGAAGGTGAACTTCTCAAGGAAGGTGAAAGTGTCAAGACTTTCACAGCCTCTTCTAGGATTGCCCCATATTTAGCTCCATCCATCGGCTGGTCATCTCTAATCAGCTTCCCTATTGCGAAGCAACCCCACAGCATGATACTGTCACTTCCTTCCACATAGTGTTTGCACATACAACAGAAAGTTAGGTTTCGATCCGATCTGACCAGAGCATGTTGAACATGAGTCAAGTTGATGCATGCCTGACATGACAGGCATGCAGGCAGCTGTATTTACTCTGACACTAAGCACAGAGAGTCTCTTTTTGTGTTTTCTGAAAACAGTTGGTTGGCAAAGTTGCCATTTTATTTAATTTTATTGTCTGACAATGTTTAGCTTTGTATCTTTGTGTATGTCCGTCACACAAAATCCATCTAAAATACATTAAAGTTTGTGCTTGTAGTGAGGCAAAAATCAAAAAGAAATTCAAGTGGTTGGAACACCTTTGTACCTTTTCACAGCATTTATTTTTCAATAAATGATAAGTTACACAGTTGACTACGACTGTCCACATATACACTAGAGACCTCTGCAAAACCCCTGATTCATTTAATAAAATTTTATTCATATAGCGCCAATTCACAACACATGTCATCTCAAGGCACTTTTAATCAAATCATACAGATTACTCAAAAAAATTTCCTATCTAAGGAAACCCAGCAGATTGCATCAAGTCTTGACAAGCAGCATTCACTTCTCCTGAGAGAGCGTAGAGCCACAGGGACAGTCATCTGCATTGTCCATGTCTTTGCAGCAATCCCTCATACTGAGCATGCATGAAGCGACAGTGGAGAGGAAAACTTCCCTTTAACAGGGACGAAAAACCTCCAGCAGAACCAGAACCAGGCTCAGTGTGAGTGGCCATCTGCCTCGACCGACTGAGGGTTAGAGAAGCCAGAGCAGAGACACTGATGAAATCCTGATGAAAGCCAGGAGTAATGTTGGTAACTTGTCAAAAACAATCAGGAATGATCAACGTTGTCACCAGATCAGATTAAATTCAGCAGTTGTAGTAAATGTTTTCTCGGATTAGAAGGCAGTTTGGCGTTCTCTGAAGGGTACGCCGGATTTTCCCTGCAAACATGATATCAAAGTTCGACGAAGGTGTGCGAGGACTTTCAGATAAAAGAAGCGAGCTTCTCACTCTTCACAGGTGGTCTTGTGTGGGGGGCCGTTTTAGGGCAGACCGGGTCAGCTGATCAGTCAGCCTTCTAACCAGAGCTCTGCGTACCATTGAGCTGTGAATCCCCCAGCAACACCGTGTGCACTCGCACTGTCAGGGAGCTTTGGCTGGCATGTTCTGCACCGCCTTTCCCTCACCCCGCAGGCTATAAATGACACAAGTTTGTTTTGAATTATTCTGACCCATTAAGCATCCAAACACTTGATTGTAACCACACCCAGATGGAGGGGGTGAATAGGCTCATGACACAGCACATATAATTAGCTCTGGTCAGACCCCCCCCCCCCACCCCCAAACCCGACCCACACACACACACACACACCTGTTGCCTTCTGTCTGAGTGCAAACTCGTGCACTTCACTGGCTGCAGGCTCAACAACATCCACTATCATGAACCCAAATGTCTTCAACCAATTATATCACAGCATTTGATTACCTTTACCTTAGCTCTCTGTGAGCACTGGGTTGGGCATGCCCACCATGAGACTGCCCTGCTGGTTGATTGTAGTTTGGGATTTGAATTACCGGCAGTGATTGAAGCCATGCGCATGTAAAACAGGCCCACCTTGGCCCAGTTCCCCCCTCCCAGCATGTGGTGAACCCCTTACCTGTCTGGTCTTCCCCCAGCAGATCAAACAGCCAAACACCAACAGATGTCCTAATCCACCAGGAGGATGATCCCGATGCTGTCAAACTGCGAGGTGACCGTGTGCCTGCAAGTCATGACTTGGCCATCGAGCGCTGAGCTGACACACACTTTTCCACGTGTGTGTGTGTGTGTGTGTGTGTTAATGGGTGTGCTGAAGGGGTTAGGGGGGAACTGGGGCTGGTGAGGAGGAGGGAGTAAGAGAAGGGGAAGTTCTGCCAGATGGCAGCACAAAGAGCAAAATACAGATTTGAGCTTTAGAAGGGAAAAAATTAAAAGTTCACCAGATTCCTGCATCAGTGTTCAAAAATGTCTAATCCAAATAGCTTGTATAGAAACGTTTTTGTGTATGTGGTGTTGCTGTTATTTTCTTTTTTGAAAGAATTAAAATAGCATAAAACCTGTAAAGTAACATCTGCAAAGTTACAGAGGCCAGAAATTAACAGAATTTTGGGTTATTAAGCCTGTCATAAAAGAAAAAAATGGGGATTCATTTTTCCAAGTCATGTTTTCACCATGTCATTTATAAATTTAAATACATTTAAATGTCACAGTTCCAGACTAAATATTTGGCTTTCGAATTAAATATTTATCAACCTAAATATTTAGCTCCAAATGAAATGTTTAGTTCAGAAACCAAATGTTTGAGGTTTGAGCAAAATATTTAGTTTACAAACTAAATTTACAATCTAAATATCTAGCTCCAAATTAAATATCTAGTTTGCAAACTACATATTTAGTTTTTAACAGAAATATTTATTTTCCAAACCAAACATTAAATTTCCAAACCAAATATTTAACTTGCAAACTAAATATTTAGTTTTGGAGCTAAATATTTAGCTTGCTAACTAAATATTTAGCTAATATGCAACTTCACTTGCTGATAAGCAGAAGTGGACTGCCAAAACAAAAGCTGGGTGTTGCAAACTTGTATATAAAATCTTACTGCTGGTGTGACTGAATCGCTTCAGTCGTCCCTCATAACTTCTTTTATCATTGATCCTTTTCCTCTTGACGTGTTTGACGTTCTAGCTGAAGACATTGGACGGGCCGTTTTAATGGCAATACAGACGCTTCCTCATGAATCTACAGTAGGGAGACCAGAAGTCTAGTTTCCAGGGACATTCCCCGTTTTGGATGGCCTGTTCCTGGCAAAGCTGACCCCGGAAATGTCCCCGATTTCAAGGATGTATGAATGAAAACCAAATGATGCGTGCAACAACAGCTATTTTGGTAGCTGCTATTAGTGTTACAGACAGTAGCAGAAGCAGAGACAAGTGCGCCCTCACGGTCATCCCCCCCACTCAAAGCTTAGGCCTTGCACAATGTCGCATATTCCAATTCACTTTATAGAGAACAGCAAGACCCATCTTTTCTTTTTTTATGATAGTCCACCTTTGCTTATCAGCAAGTGAATTTGCATATTAGCTTAACATTTAGGTCTGAGCTAAATATTTAGTTTGCAAATTAAATATTTAACTTGCAAAATTAAATGCTTTGGTTTGGAAAACAAAGATTTAGTTTGTAAATTAAATATTTCATTTGAAGCTAAATTGCAAACTAAATATTTAGCTTGCAAACTAAATTTAACTTGCCAAATGAAAACTAAATATTTAGTTTGGAAGTGGGACATTTATAAATATATGAATGACGTGGTGAAAATATGACTTGAAAAAATTAACCCCCATTTTATTCCCTCTTATGACCCAAAAATATTGCTGTTAATTCTTGACTGTGTAACTTTAACGGCACCCCATAGTCCCTCCGAGAATTGGAGACAGGAAACCTACGACTGGTGCCGCTAAGTCGTCTGTGGAAACATAAAACGTGTAGGGAGACAGTCACACGGAGAGAGTGATGGGTTATTACCGTCTTACGGACGACCACTTCTTGTGTCCAACTAGTAAATTAGAAGCACTACTACCACTATGAATCACGAGCAAAATAAGGCATTTGTTGTTAGAGCCAGAAAATCTGAAACTCTTTAAAAAAGCATCCCTAAATCCCAATCAACCTTTCCAGTGATTTTCAAAGCCAATAAGTAATTCTCAAATATATTTTAAAACAAAGTGTTCAGCTACATCTTTCGAAAACAAAAAGTGCATCACCTAAAAAAGTATTTGCCACCACAGATTTCAATTAAATGTTTCAGATCAAACAAATTTTAATACCGAAAATAGCCTGAGTAAATATTAAACAATAAAAAACCAACTAACATGGCTCTGTTTGTAAAAGTAATTGCCCCCTGGTGGCAATAGCTGCCAACAAGTGTTTGAAATAACTGGCAGTGAGTCTTTTCCATTGCTGTGGAGGAACTTTGGCCAGTTCTTTTTTTTCTTTGGAGCATGAACGGTGTGTTTATGGTCATGAAACAGCGTCAGGATTTGATTTATGTGTGAATAACGACTAGACCCCTCTATAACCTCGGTTCCGTATTTTTAGTTTTATCTCAGGTGTAACATGACACATACTTTTCTCTCTCTAAATGCAAGTTTTATTCAGCTTCTTTCTTATTTGAAATCATGAACACTGAAATGCAAGTTTTATTCAGCTTCTTTCTTATTTGAAATCATGAACACTGACCTTAACTGAAGCAAGCTGATCTTTCAGTGCCTTAGGTGTTGATTTTGGGTTCTGAGTTGTTGAGGAGCTTTTGGAGTAATTTTGGTAGGCCAGCCTCTCCTGGGAAGATTCACCCCTGTTCTGTGTTTTTTTTCTTTTCAGTTTGTTGTCGCGCAGATTGACGCTATTTTAAATCCCACAACAATATAATTTAATAGGTAAATCAGTCTCAAATATGTAACTATTAATTTATTAATCTAATTATCAGTCTGATTTGGCTTCTTTTCCTCTCCCATTGAATGATCACTTATACATTTAATTTAATTAAATTCAAAAATACTTTAATTATCCCAAAGGGAAAAAAGAAAAAGAAAAGAAAAAGCCCAGAAGTCAATCTACTAAATAGCACTGTAGCCTATCTCTATCAGAGATAAGGGTGTGACATCCAAAACACTAAAATACAATAATGTGAAGTTACTGCTTAAATCAATGTATCCACTCATTAGCAGTTCAACTAATTTATATTAGTTTATATTAGCATTTTCTGATGAGCAACATAAGTAACAAATCAGAGAAGCAAAAACAAACAAAACGTTTTTGAGTTCTAGTGGTCAGGGTCTAAAGGTGCTTGGCAAAAATTATAAATGGACTTTGGGCTACTTATTAAAGCCATTTAGGCTCTAGGGTTGTCAGTATTTTCTGATTTTCCTCTCGGCTCTGTGTGGGAATGTCTCTTTGCCTTTTCTGATCATCTACCTGGCCCTCAAAGGATGGGGAAGGAGAGAAAGACCAGTCTGTAGTGACTTTGAATCGTTCCGAAGGCTGGGCGAGATTCCTAAAATTGATAAGCAAAGAACATTCTTCCATAAAAAGGTCTCTATGAAACGATTAAAAGAAAAAAAAAAAACTGCTGAAAACTTGGCGTCAGGAAAAGAACTTGCTCGAGGGATGAGGACACGACGCAGTTACTTCCAATGCGACTCAGGAACGGAAATGTGCTTTTATTACTGTGGATTTTAAGTTTTATATGTCCGGTTTCAGTACGAAACCTCTGCTGACGTCTCTGGAAATAAATCCACCAATAACCACCCTTTTCAACTGTTCCTTTAGAGATGACTGGCATGACAGTAAGAGGCCTCAGAATATCCCTGGATTATAGTTAAACCCTAAAGACAAAAACAAAGATGGATTATGTTTAGAACATTGAGAACTTTAGCTGCTTCCACTCACTGCCATGACATATTACTCATTCTGCAGCAGACTTTTCTAGACCTTTTTCTGAGAAACAATGCAGGTCAGAAGTGAAAAAGAAATTACATCTACCTGAATGCTGTCAGAGTTGTTGTTTTTTTGCTATAAGATTTGTCGAACGTGATAATTCATCACTGTAGGGAATTGGAGATAGACACCATTCAAAAAACAATTTCTCTCAGCTTTTCAATCTAAATCTTAGTTGAGACCTTTAGTTGAGGCTCTCTCACTTTGCCCATATTCAACACATTGGTACTGGTTTTCTCCCAGAACTACTGGGAATAAAACCACTCCCCATTAGACTTAATGGACACCAAATTGCTCTTGGTCATGACATATGGATCATGATTGCATGAACAACATCCAGGATACCAGCTGCAGAAATGTGCTGCACCCACAGGGTGGCCAGACTCAGTCTTAAAGGGTAAGGAGCGTCATCATCTGGGGGGAGCTAGAAGTTGAGCCCCTGCTTCTCTGCATCAAAAGGAGTCGCTTGAGGTAATGCCGGCATCTGATATTAATGTCTCCTGAGGGCCTCCCTTTGGAAGTTTTCTGGGCACGTCCCACTAGGAGGATCCTCAAGGGCAGACCCAAAACTCACTGGAGGGATAATAACATCCTGTCTGGCCTGGTAACACCTTGGGAGCCTTCAGATTGAGGCTTGAGGATGTCACCGGGTTTCCTCCTGGAACTGTTGTTCCCGTGACCAGATCTCCGATAAGTGGAAAACAGAGGGTGGATGGGTAAAAAGCATGTGTGCATGGATGTGCGTCTTTGTCAGTAAAGCTTTTGACCTTTTGTGAACGCTGCAAACCTTTAATACCCATATTAGATGTAGTAATTTAGACAGCAAATTCAGAGCTAAAATGTTGGTGTGGGGAGCTTGAACTCCATGAGCAAAGTATTTGTTCCGCTTCTGGCACAACTTTTGAAAGAAACAAGACTTAGTTCAAGATATTTATTGTTGTATCACTGTCATTTTTTCCTTGTTTACATAAAATGTAAATTAAGAGTGAGTTCATCTCAAAGCAGAAAGGCATACAGTATACAACACATCAAACATAGGTCCAGTGCAAAATCAAGGTAACAGAGGTTTTCTTAATTACATGACCAAGAAAATGTCTATTTTCTAAAACACATGATGATTTTGCATTTCAGTAGGATTCATTTGGTCCACCGGTGAGTTCTAATTTCAATTTAAGGATTTAATCTTGAGACGTTGCTTAGTTTAATCACTGTTCCTGTCACTTATTCTTCTCTTCAACCATACCCTGGATACCTAAGGCATTTCTAACTTTTTAAAGCGAGGATCAATGTCTACAGGAGCAATAATAAACACCACTTTTATTGGGTACTTAACACTTCCCTAACGCCACCAGCTACCTCTTTTAATCCCATCCTTCTTTGCTTACAGTATTTAGACCACCTGTTTCCACTACCGTACTGTCTCCTACAAGACAACTAAACGTTTCAACAGACTTTCATTCCTTAAAACTATACGGCCTTTTTTCCACATCCTGCTTCCTCCTGCTATATTAAACTGCAACAAGTGTCAAGGGGTAATTCAATATTTAATCAGGAAAACATACTTCCTATCGTTTAAAAGGACTCCCTTTGTCAGTAAAGGCTGTCAAGTTTTTGTGTTTTGTCTGACCACTCTTGCTTAGTTCAATTACAAACTGCTGAAGAAAAGGACAGAAATATTTCAGGGAACAGGGGGGAAATCTGGTGGAAGTAAGGGATGACAGAAATCAAGACGAGTAACAGATGCTACAGAGAGTTGAGCAGAACAGGCAGAGGGAATAAAAGTGTCAGGAAGATGAAAGGTTTGGAGACGAGTGAGAGATAAAGAACTGGTGGGAGGGGTAGAGATGTGAGTCACCACGGGTCTGAAACTGAATCTGTTACGATCCCAACTAGTGGAAGGTGTAGGAGGCAATGCACTGATCTGCTTCGCTCTCATTACTGATCCAGCTACAGTGAAATCCAGGGACACTGAGGGGGAGAGGACTGCAGAACTAACTTTAACTAAGCATGAAACATAAGGGCATGGACTGTTTGCTTCTTTTCTTCCCAGAAAATAAAAACATCTCTGCTGGCTATTAAAAATATTATTGGAGACTCCATTTAATCAATGTAAATATATACAAATACATTAACAAGATTTAAAAAGTACAATAAGGAGTATTTGCATGAACACTGATTTTTAAAGGGGACATATAATGCTTTTCAGTCCTTCCTTCTCACATTGGAATCATTATGTGTGGTCCATATAAAGTGGAACTGCAAAGCTTTGGTCTGAATTCCCCGTTAATTTACCCCCACATTCCTCCTTTTTACCCTGTTCTGAGGTGCGTCTGAGAACAAATCGTTTTGATCTCTTTGAATCCAAAAGGAAGCACCTCACATGCCACGACCCCTCCAGGTTGCAGAGTGTTCCACTCCACCAGATCGGCCATTTTTGTAGTTTGCTGGGGGGACGTGGGGAAACATTTTGAGTTATTGTCTTCAAGCTTGGAAAAAAGTACATTTTGCACACGTCCCCTTTAAGATGCCTTCTATTTTGTCTTCAAGAGGAACAGAGGCCAGAGTTGTACATTTTAATTGGCAGATGATGATGAGTGAATTTCATAAGCCGGCTGTATTTTCTAATAGCTTGTGAGAGGGTGTGTTGGATATTTGTGATTGGCAAAGTCAAAACACAATGTCGTAATATGTTTGGTTTCTTCTGGAAAAATAAAACATTTTATCGCTCAAAATACATGATTTGTCATAAACTGGCCCAGGTAAATAAACTGCAGCTTGGTTGAAAAGAAGCTAAAAACAGTGCATTACTTCCGGGCAGGGTTCAATTTGCTCCTCTGTCTTATTTGGACTCTTTACTGAACATGATCAAACTCAAGAACACGGCCAAATGCGGGTTCAATCGGTCAAAAAGTGTCCAGCTTTAACTGAACCTAACCACAAGCTAGCACAGTTTTTTTTCTAAATAAGCCCCCTTCATATAGACACATAACTTGTCAAATAGATTTAAGCGATGTAAAACCAATGGAATGTATTTGATATATTTTCATGTAATCTACCTAGAATGTATTTTTTCTTTCTGATTACTTTTCTGTTACACACAAGTGCTGTTGAACATAATAGTTGATGTTTTATGACAAAAACAATACACATTTTTATCTAAAACTAAACTTTGGTTACTATTAGCCAAAAAGCTTTAATCTTAGCCATAAATTAGCTAAAAATGTTAGCTAGTTCCAAAAGTTAGGCTAATAACCAGATCTGGTAGCTTTAGCTGAAGTTAGCTAACGTGTAGCTTTGTGTTTGCTAATACATCAAATACTGTGAGTTCACAATCCTGTCATTTGATTAATACAGTAAACTGAGTCTGTTACGAATGAATGCTATTTGTTCTACTGAAACAGTCAAGACATTCAACAAAAAGTTAGCAAAAAAACAAAGAGTTCAACACCCAATAGGTTTGTTTTGGTCAAGGTTACAATATTCTCACAGAACCAGCTGCAATTTCAAGTTTATACCTAAAATTACCTACAAACATCAATGACTATACAAAATATTTGGCAATACTTTGACAAAAATGTAAGTGAAAACCTGCAGCGAATCATACATGGCAATGCAAGCTAGAGCTCATGCTTGAATGTATACACAATGACAATGGAGACATTTCCAAATGCTAAATTCACATATTTTTCGTTTAACTTTACATCACACTGTGGCCTTGGACAAATTTGATGGATGATTATTCTAGTTGGCACATTCTGTCCAATCTCATAATGTTCCTTGAACTGATCTCAGCCCTTAAGTTGCATAACTTGTCAAATTACCTAGTTATCATTGGTCAATCATTGATGTTAAACTCAGTTATTTCTGAACTCAAAACAATAGGATAAAACACTTTCACAACTTAACTGTTAGCATTTCAAGGGGATTGAAAGAAGTACGTTGCGATGCTCAAAAGTAACAAAAGAATCCTGTCAGAAACAAAGATACGTGCCATAATTAACAGTGTAGCAAATACTGCTCTAAAGTAAACGGATAACAGGAACTCCAATGGCTTAATATGTCTGCTTTAAAAACATGAATTCATTCCAACGCAGGATATATAATAGAAAACGGCTTTATCATGGTTATTGTGCAAAAACCCTGATTTATACACATCAGGAGAAAGTCAACCAAAAAATAAAAATAAAGGATTAATTAACGCATGAATGTTTTAAAGAGGTTGGTGGAACTAAAAAAAGAGCTTTACCGTCAGTGGCTCTTACTCATATTCACAAACATTCAGAAATCAAGGAAGTAACACACAAATAGTTTGTTCTGAGGTTGATTTTCACATTTATAAGCCTATATTTCTGTACAGGTAAATAAAGATGGCTTGTCGTTTGTAAAACATTTAGAAAACAGTGCATTTTAGATAAATATGTACATCTTCAGCTGTACAATAACAAAAAAGCAACAGTGCACTGCTACTTTTCATCTTTGTCTCAAAATTTCAAGCAGTTTGGTTTTGGTCCTCCTAATGCGGAAATAAAAAGGATACGTTCTGGGGTGGACTAAATGCTCACAAGTAAAGTGCTATGGGACTGTGGGAAGACAAATTAAAGTCAAATCAAACTACGCTGCGGCGCATATTTCAGAGATTAGAATTTAAGCTAAACTATGAAAAAAGGGTTTATTTATTGATAGTGAATCGTGAGCTCTGTCTGTGTAAAGGGTACAGATTTATCTGTGAATGATGGAGTCTGTCTCATCCTCCTAACAAAGAGGATGAACCTCATATAGTTCATATGGTCGTGTATAGTTTAATAAATGAAATAAATTGATCATGTTGGGATTATCTAAAACTCTTCATAAATATTAAACATCTTTGAGGTATTGCAAATATGCAGTACTGATCTAGACACAAACAAAGAGCGTTTTGAGAATGTGTGAGCAGACGTCACAGTGGCAGAGAGCTTGCTAAAAAAAACCAACGTGAGAAATAGGCACACAAGGGAGTGGCTGATCCATCCGGGACGAGAACAAAAATGGAAACTTAGGATCAGATGTTAACTAATGTCCAGGAGCGTATTTCCAAATTGCTACAGCATGAAGTCCAGATTTTCTTCTGCTACATGTAGATAAAACACCAATGCTGTGACTGGATCACGTTCAGAGTCGGTGTTTTCTCACAAAGGCACTGCTAGCCCTACCTCCTGACGTCCCATGCTGACAGGTGACGCAGCGACAAACTAAAGTTACCTTTCTGTGAATCTGAGGTCTCTGCCTTTCTGCTGCTGTTGCCGGGGACGGACTGATGGATCCAGGCAGAAGGATCCATAATCAGTCCATCCAGGGACTGCTGCTCATCAACATTGGATAAGACTGGGAGGACAGGGGGCTAATCCTTGAATCCTGCCCTCTGATTAGGAGGGTCAGAGTCGGTCAGCATCAAATCTTAACATCAAGCAAACCGAGAGTCAGAGACGGACCCCAGCGGCTGACAGGTCCACTGGTTACCAGCTGAACAGCGAGTTCTGTCCGAGCGTCATGAAGTAAATCTGGCTGCTGCCTCCGGACTGCACCGAAGCGAAGAACACCTGCAACATCAAAAACAGTGGGATTGCTGTATATTTCACTGCAAGATTTCTGCTGAACTCAGAGGTGGGTATGAAACCGTTACAATTTGGGTTGCGGATTTTCACGACCCAAGAAATGCTAGTCTCCTTCTTACCTTGTCATTCCTCTCACACAGGAACTTAAGTTTCTGGGCCTTTTTGTGCATGAAGACTCCCTCCAGGTTCCCCGTGTTGGCCGACCTCAACTCTATGGCCTTCTCGCCCCACCCCATCACCTGGTTGGACTGAAGGTAGGCTGGACAAACAAGCAGGGACAGGGAGCACCGACATGAGTCCTCAGCAGAGGAGAGGAGCGTTTTGGAGGAGTGTGTGTTTGTTCCTGGGGTCCTACTTACCAACAGATGTAGGCATCTCGCCCCACTGCAGCACCGTGTCCTTGGTGATGCGGCCGTACGTGTCGATGTAGATGCCTTCGTCTTCGTAGCAAACCAGAACCTCTGTTCCAGCTTTGTTTGGCAAAATGATGATGGCATGAGGGTGGATGGGACCCTGGATCTGTCGAACAAATGCAAACCATTCAAAATTATTTAAAAAATGAGACAAATGACTATTTTCTATGTACATAGAAAGGTGGCAAAACATTTGAATTGCATACATCAATCCGATCATATATAGAAATAATTTTTGCAATCATGCAGAGAATATTATTGAGTAAAAAAAAGGGGTTTTATTTCTACAGAGCGTTTGTTTTTAAATTTCCATCATGGATGCTCAGTCAGACTGAAACCTGGACTGTTTGGCCACGTCTTTCAGTTTCTTCACATAAAAGCATTAAAGCTCTTTGCTTTGTGGTAAAACGCGTTATATTCCTGGAAAGTTTTGACGCTTTGATACCTAATCTTTACCGAACGCATCAAATCAGTTTCCAGAGAATGAATACTGACCACTGTCTCTCCTCTATAGGTAATGGCAGCCAGCCATCGCCTCAACAGAAACTCAGTTTCATCCAAACAAAAGCAATCGCAGATCATGATGCTGCCACCATTATGTTTCACTGGGGGTTTTGGTGTCAAACTTGCCTTTTTGAATTGGGGCCTAAACTTCAACTTTAGTTTCCATACGTGTGTACCCCATCAGCCTGAATGCTGAAATTAAACCAAAAACTGATTATTATAAAGTATCAGTCTAAGGGAACACACACCTCTGCATATATTATTATTATAGCACCTTTTCTATATTTTTCCATTTCTTTTCCTTACAGATTCATTTGTTTTTTAGTTGAATTGAACAGGATGTATGTCACATTCACAGAGATGTTGAAGTATTTTTTTTACAAATCCAAGTCTTAGGGGGGCAACTCTGAATCAAGTACTAAGTCTCTAATGTCCAAAATAGACATCTAGGTCACCTCCAGCCCTGCATAGCTGCAGGTTAGGATTCCAAACATGTACCGTTTGTCCTTAGACCTAAATCACCACATGAAGATTTGACAATTATATCCCAATCTATTAATGTATTAACAATTAAACAAACTGTAATCATTAATCCTTTATATTAATATCCAAAAACCTGCTTGAGGTCGATTATCATTTTAAAAATCAATTAAATCTAAGATTTACTTAACAAGAAATATAAATGGGCAGGAATAGCATGAGATAATAGAGATAAGCCATAAACATGGCATAATAATGCACCTGTGCCACTGGCTAATAATCCAGCTCATCCTGGCGCTGCAGCTGCAGTCTGTAGCTCACATACCAGCTTCCTTTCACCTCCCTTATTACATGCCATAAAAACTGGTACTAAGACTCGAGTCCAGGTCTGAGACTCGAGTCTTTATGGCACACGTCCAAGTCGTGTCTTCGAGTCTTTTATTTTTGCGACTAAAGGTTTGAAATGACTTCTGATGACCTAATTTTTACATCACAAGAAGCTGGTATTTTAACTGACATGTAGACACATTTGAGAACCACAGGAAATTAATAGAATAGTCCTTTATTTTAGTGTATCAGCAGCAGCGTGACTGAAATGACACAGACCCACTCACTAAAAATAAGCAATAAAAATAATAAATAAAACAAGAACAGAAATTTTACAGTTGTGATAAAATAAAGGGATGGAAAAACTAGAGTTATGAATACATAAAAGATTTAAGTACTAATGGCAAGCAAAATACTAAAGGTTTTGCTTTACCAGAGACTTGCCAAATGCTTACTTGCAGAATTTGACTCATTGCTGGTCCAAATTTTCTTATGAGGGCTATTTATTGATGCTGCAATCACAACCAGTAGTCAAAACTACCAAACAAACTCAATTTCACACTTCTCTACCTTAGCGGTCATCACATGGCAAACATTTAACCTTTTAGAGGGAATTTTAAACGGCTAATTTTCTAACTTCCTGTTCCAACGAGCTGTGCTGACATGCTAATGCTAGCTTGTAGATTAAAAGCAGCACTTAGGCTACATTTAACTTCAGATGTTGATCATAATAGCACATCTAAGAACAATACCGTTATCTTCTCTGCCAATTAAAACAATTGCATGATGTTGTCATTTTTGTTCATTCTTAATACTCCTTCCATTTCATACCTGAAAACAAACTATTGTAACGATCTACTTAACTGAAAAATTAGGTAGAAAGATTTACTTTACTTCCTGTTGCCATGGGTTGTTATTCTGATCCCATTGCTCAAATGAACAGATTATGACCCCTGATAAACCAAAAATAACCGTGAATGACCCACCACTTCTACATTTTAATTGGAGACCTATGACCACATCTTCTGGCAATAGGCAGGACCAGACAAATTTGCTGGTCGAAGCAGGTATAAAGCGCGCATATCGCAGTACAAAGCGTCTCATGGCAGGCGGCTTTCCATTGTACTCAAAGTAATTAATTCACTAACAACCTACATTAAAAAATGTCTTGCTGCAAATGATATTACAAACAAGTGCATTTTATATAAATAAGTACATACAAAAAATGCCCTGGCTGCACGAATCCATTCATGGACTCAGGCAGCAACGCAGACAAGCTGAGAGACAACATAAAAAAGATAAACTTGATGTGTACTCAGGAATCTTAAAGGACAGTTTACATAAATATTAAAAAGAGTGCTAGATCCAGCTTTCTCTCCTGTCCAATATCTGACCAATCTCCAAGCTGCCTTTTCTTTCCACAGTTCTCGAAAAAAAATGTTTGCATCCAGCTACAAACGTTTATATGTCGTAGACAACTGCATTTATGAAAAGTTTCAGTCTGGTTTTTAAAAGTATCCGAACACCAAAACGGCTCTCGAGGCTTTTTTAATGACCTTATTATAACTGTTGTTTGGGAACCCCTGTTTTCCTGCTGCTTTAGAGCAGAGTCTCTTTTAAGAGCTGTGATTGGTTGATGGTACAAAAAACAACAACAAAACAAAAACATGCCTGTGTGTGTGTGTGTGTGTGTGTGTGTGTGTGCGCGCACCTGTGTGTGTACCCCGGCAAGATGGCCGAGAAGACAGCGTTTGATTCTTGGAGGTACGCACATTATTTTGAGTTAAACAGCGAAAAGGACAAGAACATGGGTCCGGCAACGCCGATGCGCCGGCGCACGAGTTGAGCTCGTAGAGCAAAACCTGTGTCGATGCGCGTATGCCCTACGTGACCGATACAGGAACTGTTTCGAACTGACTGACGCGCCAAACTGTTTATGTTCCTTCTAAACTGCGCGCGTGTGCATTCGCGCACAGCATCTGGATTCAGCGCGCACAGCAAAGCTATGCTGCACAGTAAATAAAATGTAAACAAAATAATAATAAACCAAGTTTTTTAAACCATTTTGCAACTCTGGTGTGATGGTGTACCACGGCCCGGCTCAGTGAGCGTCAGGTGCTGATCGGAGCACACCACTGATTGATGGGTGGGGCAGACGCTTTTATGGTTGGGCAGGTTGCGCTGTGCGTCTTTGTTCTGAGCGTCATTTCAGAAAAAACGGCTGATCTACACTGAGTAGAAAGCTGCAACTCTGAGCAGCTCTTCCTCCTTTTGTCATTCTCAGCATGTCCGTTTTCAGAACAGATGATATTAGTCAGGTAACTAAACACAGCACCCGACCGACCTTTGAACGTGAGCATGAAAAAAAATCCCGATCGCTGGAACGCAAATAATGTGATTCACCATGGCAATGACAGGAAATAAGTTTGGAATTGCGCATGTCCTGCGAGTAGAATTAGAAATATTTAAAGAAGGCATATGGACAATATTAAACCATAAGAAACAATGCCGTTGCTGCTGAAAACAAATTGTTGAAAAAGTCAATGCATGCGCGATATGAAAGTTATGTGATGGAGAATTAAAGCTGCTTTCACCACACTTCACTGTTCAACACAAAAGGGGGAGTATGTGTGTGTGTGTGTGTGTGTGTGTGTGTGTGTGTGTGTGTGTGTGTGTGTGTGTAGGGGAGTGCATTGAATGGACATGGCAGCAAAAAATCTGTAAAAAAATAAATAAAAAAGCCAGAAACGAAAAAGTAACGCAATAGTTAATTTTACTGGTAACTAGTTACTTTTATAGTGGAGTAACTCAGTTAGTAACTCAGTTACTTTTTGGGAGAAGTAACTAGTAACTATAATTAATTACTTTTTAACGTGCCCAACACTGCTCATGAGCAACGCCCCTTGCTGCTAAGGTTGGGCAAACAGTGTGAGAGCGCACGTAGCAACCAGCCATTACACATGCAACAGATACAACGATATGACCGACTTTTCAGCTGTTAAACTTTCACAAGAGGATGTCCAGGCGCCCGGTTTACTGGTAGAACTGTTGAAACAACATACCAACGTTCAGCTCAAACGATGGCTTGAGTGTCGAGGGCTTAGAAAGACTGGAAAACGGGCCGAGTTGATAGAACGGTAAGTCGATGTTTTTCTCCTGCTCGGCGTTCATGGTGTCAGCGGGCGTTTTTTTTCTGTTTGTAGTCACCGTCCAGGAATCGGTATAAATTGTCCGGCCCGCCGAACAATTTAGTCCGGTCCGGTGGCCAAATGTGTTATCATTATCCAACGGCTGTATCTCCTCGCTCCATCGACCGGTCTGCACCAGATTTTTTGTGAGTCATGGGGGAGCGCTGCCCTACGCGTTCGTGTGAATCGCCCGGTGGACGGGCGGGGAAAATGCGTGACAGCATCTGCGGTGGCGGGCGGCCGGCGGTGCGCGAACCCCGCCGGCCAGCTGGCCGGCCGGCACCACAGCGGTGGCCAATAGGCCGGAGCGGCGCTTGGCTGCAAGGGCCGATCGACGCCACTTGTGGCTTTAACATCCTTCATATTTGGCCTATCAGCGTACCTCGAGTCGCTGTTGCACGTTCCATAACAACAATGTTTAAAAACCATGGTTAGGAGACGTCTTAGACTTAGAAAAAGCAGTCGTTTTACTGAGTAAAACCAAGGGTAACGTACAGCGAAAGAGAGGAGGAAAACGCATATTTGCCCTACCTGTACCACGTGATATGACGTCACGTTCTAAAAATAGCTCGCTCGCGGTACGCCATTAGAGTGGATTAAGAAATGTGTGACATGTTGATGCAACTTAGCAAAATTAAATAATTGTCACACAGCATCAAAATGTTGGAATGCACCTTAATCACAACATCCTCATTGCTTTGCTCACTGTTATGTTTGTTCGCCATACTGCTCATTTTATGACTTCACCTATTTGATATTAATGTGCACTGACCTGTCAGCATCTACTGGGATCGCCTGACTGTATAAAGCGGTCGGATTTGGCAAAACGACATGAAAGTGAGAAAAGAGGTGGAAAAAAGACGAGAGGAGCAGCGCCTCTGTCCGCACAGCTCTGGGAGGAGAAGAGAGGAGTGTTGAAAGGTAAATTGATCCCCAGGATCACGGCGCAAAAAGACGCACCTTGAAGCACAGCTCAATGTACCCTTTTCTCTGCGCGTCTTTTCCTCTGCAGCAAACAGGCTAAAATCTGAGGCAGCTGGACTTTTGTTCAGTTCTTTCTGAAGACGCTTCAACACCTATCCAGGAGTCTTTGTCGGTTCTGGTGGCTCAAACCGGAGCAACCTGCAGTCAGAGAGCTGCTGTTTTTAAGGACATGGAGGCCCATCCTCCTGGACCCATACTAAGTCAGATACAAGTCACTGACCCACCCGTTACTGTCCTGGGTGGTTAGGAGCTATTGCTTGGTGTGAGTGGAGCACCTGGTCCCTGAATGATGATGAGATGCTGGTGTAATCTCTTTTGACAAAGATGGCTTCTCTCACCCCCCTTTCACACCATCTGTTCTCCCTCTCCAAAATCTGGACATCATTGTCGTCATTTCAAACAATCGCTCCTCTGTCAGGAATCTTGGCTTATTCTTTGACAGATCCTTTAAATTCAGTTATCAAGACGAGCTTTTTTCCAAACTACGACTTCTTGCTAAAGTGAAGCCTTATCTTGTTCCTCAGGATTTTTAGGTGTTTTTATATCAACTCTCCTAGATTATTGTGATTCCTTATATATCGGTTTAGATCAGTCATCCCTTCACCAGCTCGTCCAAAATGCTGCTGCTCTCCTGTGAACAGGAAACGCATATAACTCCAGGACTGGCTCCACGCCACATCATTACAGGACTGACTTAAAGTTTTGCTAGTGGTTTTTAAGGGTCTTAAGGGTTTTGCCCCATCATATGTAAAGAATCTCATCCAAGAGGTGGTCGTGCCTTTTCTGCCGCCGCGCTAAACTGTGGACTAATCTACTGATCCATATATGAGCAGCTCATAAGCTCAAGACTTTGAAGGTGCTTTTAAATACCCAGCTCTACTCCTCGGCTTTTCATATCAGAACTATTTCTATTTCTACATTATTTCTATTTATTTTTAAACTAACGAATTATTTGATTCATGCCTCCTGTGTGTTCTCAATGATTGTGTTCTTGTTGCGCAGCGTGCTTGTTGTAAAGTACTACATGAATAAAGTTGACGTTGAAGAGTTGCTTCATAAAGCTTTCTCTAACCATCCTAGAAAGAACTCTGCGGCCAGTTCTTCAACTCTCCTTCTGTTTATGAGGAGCTCTTCTAAAACATCTCTAAATTACTTAGAAAAACACAAATCAACAACACTTCCTGATCAGGTAAGTCTTGAGGACAGACCTTTTACTTTGCTGTGTGGAAATATAGCCTGTATCCGACTAATTCATCTAAAAACAAAAGAGGAAAAAAACAACACAGCTTTCTATTGAATGAAACAGCAATATCTTCCTAACTATTAATCAGCACAATGTTTTAACTAAAATAAAAGACGAAGCTTCCCATCGTTTTTTAAGAAGGAGAGAGGGATAAAGAAAAAAAAAAAAAAAACCAGCACAATCTGTCACAACAAGCTCCTCCAGAGATCCTGTCAGCGCTAGGAGCTGCTTGCAGGAAGCGGCTAAAGTTTCATACGTTACCGGAGCGTGAGCCACCACAATCCTGAGCACGAGGACGGGCATCCACAGGCGCAACGCAATCTTAATCCTCTGTCTCGGAATCAGCATTGTTGCATAGTTTCCCGCTAACATCCACAGATGCTTGTGTGTGTGTGTGTGTGTGTGTGTGTGTGTGTGAGAGCCTCTTTAGGTGAGTGAATGCCAGGTGTGAGTCACTGTTGTGCTGGTATGATTGGAGGAATTTCTTTTAACAGCACTGAGGAAACAGAAATCCCAGTTTAGAGTGAATGGCGGGGGGAGGTGTGTGTGTGTGGGATGATGTGCACAGAACAGGAGGAGTGTGTGTGTGTGTGAGATTGTATGGCTGCGGCGCTACAGTAAAGGAGAGTAAAGCGTTCCTGGATTTTAAGTCTCAAGTGGGAAAGTGAAGGTTTTCCTCCATGTGTGTGAGACAGAAAGAGGAAGAGAGCAGAAATGAAGTCTGCAGCAGCAGCAGCAGTATAAGGCACCAGTGTATTAGACAGCGGCGCACAGACTCGCCTAATATACCCGGAGAGAGGGGAGGGGAAAAAACTGTCTCAACAGGAGCCAGAGGAGGTCAGAACTGAAACTCAGAGTTAATGATCGCAGAAGGAGGACAGGACGGATGTATTTTTAGAGCGTCGTTCCCCCTCCCCGTCTTTTCCTGCATTGCTTCCACTCCCACTTGCTGGGAGAAAGCGGCACACGCATGTTGCCGCGGCAGAGTGTGTCTGTGTGTGTGTAGGACTGCATGTTGTGTCATTTATCAACCTCATTTCACACACACACACAGAAAAAAAAAAAAACTTTTGGAGCAAAACTGCAATTTGTCTGCACCAAAGTAAACTTGTTAGGCTCAAACTTCTTGAATTATGACAGAAGACTTTCCAGTCGACATCAGATTTATCTCAATCAGTCATACAGCGAGAAGCTGCATGGTAATATAGCGCAACTCTAAACCCATTATTCAAGCAGGAGGAACTCTTATGCTCCCGCCACCCACTCAGCATCACCACAGCACTATACAACATCCACAAACCCAAAAATGTCTCAGACACGATCGTACGTACTAGACCACCAGCTAAAGCACTGAATGCCCCTTATACCGCGACTTTTAAAGTTGCTTAAAACACATTTAACAGGATGTGTCAGAATGAGAGTATGAGTCACCATCATCTCCGATCAGCTTTGCGTGCCCACATGCGGCAGAGGAGTGGAAGACACAGGGACTCGTTCTGCAGCGAGGGGGGGGGGTTTGCTCATGTTTGACACAGACTGATTTGCACAAACGTGAGAAAGCTTCTTAGTTTGGTCCCGCTCTGGTGCTTCAGTCGTGGGCTGCTTCAAAGCCGACGACTATTACCAACACACTGAACGCCGTTCAGCATATCCCAGGCTAGAACAATATGACCGGTGTTCAAGTTTAACCACTGATTCCTCACTGGCTTTAGCACCGAACTTTGACTAGGCCATTCTAGGCCATGCTTTTATCTAAACCACTCCACTGTAGCTGTTTTATATTCAGGGTTGCTGTGCTGCAGAAGAAAAACCTCCACTCCTCTGAAGCCTCTGAGCGGGGTTTTCTTCAACCTAGACCAGCATCCTTGCTGCCGAATAACCCATTCCCGCAGCACCATGCTGCCACCACTATGTGTCACAGTGTAACAGGTTTTCTCCCAGAATCCCCCGGCATTTAGCTCCATAAATCTTCATATCAGCTCTGACCAGCTCTCCCATCCCTGCAGAGGACGCAGATCCCTACAGCGTGATGCTGCCACCACCATGTATTACTGTGAGGGCTGAGAGATGTGCAAGTTAGCCAAAAACGACATCATGAATACATTAAAAGCTGACAGATTTTCAACAGAGGCTGTCAACGTACACTTCTCTTAGCCTCAATAAACCTGTGTATCTAAATCAAACTGAATACATATCCTCTTATAGGTTTGACTTTGTGTTTTCAGCATGAATCCGTTAAACCTCAACGTTATCACACCCAGACATTTCTGCTGCCCTGCTGAACATTTCAACAGAATATGGTCACAACTGATCGTGTCTTAATGGAGACAAGAGCCACGACTGGCAGCCAAACGTCTCCCCAACCTGCAGAGAGAGCAGGGAAGGAGAGACCAATGGAAAACGTAGTAAAGCAGAACCAGTGGAACAGCTGTACGTTAGATGGAGGGGTTACAGCGTGGGAGAAACTGCAGGAAAGGCTAAATAAATAAATCAGGATTTGACAGCTAGTGAATATAGAAGAGAGCAGAGAGGACAGCAGGAGGAGTAAACAAGAACAATGACTAACATCAGCAGACAGTGAGTAGGAGGCGGACCAGAACTTCTCCAGAGATTCATCCTGGAGACGCAGCAACCAGGGCTAGAAATAAAATGGGTGGGGAGCCGAGGAGCTACGACATAAATATAATCGCTGCTGAAAGAGAGCTACTTAAGAGAATCCGACAAGCAACAGTGTGTTGAGAGCATCAATAGTCCGAGGCAGACTGAATACAAAGCCTGGATGTAGGCAGCCCAGAACTGGACCTGGTACATGTGATCTACACCAGAGTTTGTCCATTTTGGCTGTATTTTTACAGTTACCACGAGTCTACTCTGAAGCAGATCAACATAAAACACCAGACCAGATGCCATTTCAACCAGATAATTCATAGAGATTCTTAGGTTTTCCAAAGCTCTGCTGACAAACCTTTGTAAATTTTGTGACTGTAAGTTTAACACCACGTCAGCAGTGCTCCTCTGCGGCGATGCTTCTAGTGCGCTTGAGTTTGAGATGTTGAGTGGATATGTGCTCGACAGAAAGGAGGAGACATCAAGGCCTCGCAGCCTCAGGTGGTCGGACCTTTGCCTCATTTAATGAGTGGCTGATCAGCGCAAAAAGTCACATTACAACAAACTTACTAATAATATTAATACATCAAACTTATATAGCGATTTTTTGGACACTCAAAGACGCTTTCCAAAAAACAAAAAAACAAAAACAGAAATATACGAAAAATCATACTAGGGAAAAACAAGGTTAAATAAGTGGGTTTTTAGATGTGATTTGAAGTTCTGTAATGAGTCTGATTGTATTCAATTAGGCTTTTAAGTGACCGACTGATACAAAACAGTGACGTGGAGTAGAAATTAGAAAGAGTTTTCAATGATTTACCCCTAAATAAAAATCTGAGAATAAGCCGTGCATTTGGATTAAGCTCAACCGAGTTAATACTTGTGATTTGTGCTGCAAGTCTTTTATTCTTCTCAAAGCAGTTCAAGCTTATTCTGACCGAATGGAGAACGTCCGCTCCAGTCTCAGCAGGCTCTTTCTGTACTTAGCTCCGTCCCTCGCCCCCACAGCATTATGCTGCCACTACCGTGTTTCAAGGCGCAGATGATGTATCCAGGGTTAGGGGCAGTGGCCCATTGAGATGTTGTTTTCTAATCTAACCAAGCTTTACACTTCTCCACAGCTTCCTCCCTGACCTGTCTGCTGATTGCCCTCTAATGATGTCATAGAACCGCTGGAGCTGTACGGAGATTAAACTCCACGCAGGAAGACTTGATTTACCAAAAAAGGTGACTCTTTAGTGTTGTACTGGACTTTAACGAAGGTTTCAGAGTAAAGGGGGCCAGGCCGCACATGTTATTAAAGCATAAACTAAAATATAAACACATTGAAGTTTGTGTTTATAGTGCGTCACAACGTGGAAAAGGTTAGGATCTAGGAAGAGACCGTATTAACGCCTCTGCATAGGTTTATCATGTTAAAACGGAGCAGGCGCTTACGTGTGTGGGCAGGTAGAGGTCGTACGGTGTTCCAGAGTCAACGTCTATGGCGTGGAAACCAGACGATGAGCCGTAGATGACCTTTAACCTTTGACCTTCCTCCACTGTCAGGTCAACAGACAGTGGTTTTTGAGGCAGGGACCTGAAAGACTGGGTGAAAACAGGACAATGTGACCACTCGAAGACAGTTGAATAAATAAGTGAATAAAACTGTGACAGTAAATCCGTGAACAACCGAGTCACACAGTCTGAAGGGAGGTTGCAAGGAGAACCTCCGAGCCGAGGACAGTCATGCTACCTCTCTTGCACAAAGTGTATTTTTGGACGTTTCTGGGGAGAGAGGGTTAAACCGCGCGGCGCAGGAGGAGAAGTAGCTCAGGCCTCAGAGGACGAAAATAAACGGGACACGGCTCTACTGAGAATCTGTGCATGTGAGCCTCGTACCCTGGATGTGTCAGGGCCTGTGGAAGTGACCCGGTTAGACTTTCAATCAGGCTTTTGGTGCTGAAAATGCAAAGGAGCCGAAGATGATGGTGGATAGGGTGGCTAACCCCAGTTCAGCCACTGACTCAGTTCTTAAAGGGGGTAAAATGCTGCGTTTTTAATCTGAGGAAACACTGTAGCTGGACTCCATTAAGGAACACAATGAAAGGCTACCAGTTGGGTTTTCTTTGACAATACAAACCTTGAAGGCCATGAACTTATGGTAGGGTTTCGGTGCCCAGGCGTACACCTCCACAGCGTTCTTCAGCGCGATCACCAAGAACTTAATCTTCTCATATCGCACTGAAACAATAAAGGAAAACAAAAGAAACGATAAAGATGCCTGTTCCTTGATTCTGCTGTCAAACAAGTCCTTGCAAATGTAATCGCACCACAACTGTTTGACATTTGTGTATTTTACTGGGATTTTATGTGAGCGACCAACACAACGTAATGTCTAACGGTAGAGGACGGACAATGACACAAGGTTTGGGAAATCTTGTGCCAATAACGACAGAAAAGGTGTGCCGTGCTTTGCTCAGAGTAAATTCATGGAAGAACCACCTTTCAAGCACTTGCAAGTCGTTCACAGCTGCAATTGCTGTAGATGTTAGTTTTTGACAATCACTGCACACTTACCATTTTTTGTCCATTTTTCCTTAAAAAATAGATCAAGCTTGGTCAGACTGGACCAAGAGCTTCTGAGAACATTTTTAAGTTTTGCCACGGATTCTCAACTGGATTTAGTTGTGGAGTTTGACCGGATCATTCTGACACATAGATATGCTTCTATAGGTTGTTTTTTCCTCTGTTTTATCCTTTTTTATTATTAGCATATTTTTGAATTAGCTCACGTTTTACCTATCTATTTAGTTAATTGTATTTATTTATTCTAGTTTCCTTTGAGTGTACAGAGATGTTGCATCGCATTAGTAAAGTCGATGGCCCGGAACGAGACAAAGATCGGTCGCTTCGCATTGCTCAGAATTATTTTCACTAAAATTGCCATGTAGAAGAAAGATGCCTGTATCCATACTCTGCTTTAAAATGTTTTATAGCAACTTTCTTCTGTCTTTTATTTCTACTCTAAGATGTTTCTAACGAAAGCAAAAAGCCTTGTGCATAAGAAACCTTCCCTCCACCCCAGTCTTATTAACTAAGCAGCCTCACACAGCTTCCAGTGTTGCCCCATATTCAACTCCATCCAACCTACCTACCTCAACAACGTCTCTATTTAAGAAAAGCATCCTACATATAGTGTACCACATGGAGGTTAAAAATCCTCCTTACGCCAAATGTTTCCACTCCAGTGTTCACTTACCCACTTTATAGTGTACACAGCCCTCCAAGTCACCTACGGAGGTCCAGCCCTGCCTCTTCTCCACATCCGGGTCATTGTGGAGAATCTTGTTTCTTAACCAGGACAGGTAGTACAGTCGCAGCTTGTTCTTTTTGCCTGCGCAGTTTAAAAGAATGAACAAGCAGATTGACCGTCTCCCCAACAAGTCACCAAGCAACCAGAGACAGTACATCAACACATCATCCAGCTACAGATGCGTTTACAAAGGTGTTGAACACACCGATACGTCTAGAGGCACCGTTTTCTGAGATTAAAATGTGTAAGCTGTTTCTGTCTGAGGAGTGTCTGGGTAGGCAACGCACCTGATATTGTAATCAGGACATTAAGGCCCTCCAGAACATCCATCTGCTGAAACCGCCGCCTGCTGATGAGCGAGTAGACCTTCCCTTGGCCGCTGCGATCCAGCAGCCACAGGCCGTTTTCCGTTCCCACCAACAGATTCACACCTGCCGAACCAAACACACACGTTCCTCAACATGAACACGGACACAGGAGCTCTTAGTCTGGATCCTACATATGGAACCAGCAAGTGGAGTCGACAGCAAACCAAGTACAAAGAAAGGAAGCAAAGTGAAAGAAGTTCACAGGGAAACAGTTTGAATCATGTATTTGTCCCATAAAAAGACAGGTTAAGTAATAACTACATGTCTACGTGGTACGTTAAAAAACAACCAATGGACGTACGACAACACCAAACTACCAACCCCATAGTCCGGCGCACAGAACCTCAGCGTTGAATTTCTTCTTGTACTTGCGGATCTCGGGGGTGTCGCTCTGCGGCCGTATGTTGGTTGGGTTTACGTTCACCACGGAGCCCTTCCTGTGAAATTCTCTCTTTAGCGGCTCGCCCTTCATGCTCGCTGCACAAACAGGAACATGAAAAATAAAGCTGAGTTTTGCGGTCTATCCGGTCTTTACAGAAAGATCTAACGCTCCACATCCAGCGCCTTGAAAACGAGGCGTTCCTGCCTGTCGAACACCATCTGCAACATCACAACCACGGCCTTTAAGGTGCTTCATTTAGATTTCATGTAGAGACCGACACAAACTACTGCTTCATTAGAATGGAAAAACAATGACTCAGGGTTGGCATTGCTTGTTGTGAGTCTCCAGGCCTCTAAAGTCACCTTTTGCTGCGGTGGGCCTACATTTATTTCTTAGGTGCACCTAAATCACATTTAGGACATCAGTCTAACAGCTTCACTTTTGTTTTGTCTGATTAAATCGCTGTTTATACAGACAATATTCACTTGTGAATGATTAAGTAACAATCTAGACCACATAAATTCTTTATTTGAAACAAGAACTTGGTGCAAAAGTGTTGGTACTGAAAGTGCTTCGCTGAGCTGAAATTTAAACTTTATAACAATGTAAAAGGATGAAAAAATGATGAGAAAAACATCTGCTCCTCCGGCTGAATGTGCGCTCCTGCTGCAGGGGAAACAAATCCTGCCAGGGATGCCTACCCAGCGTTTCCCCTAGGAACGTCGTCTGGGTCAGCGCGGCAGCATTTTCTGAAGGCACGCTGCTCTTTATAGTTAAGGGCAAACTGAACACCACCATGGTGTATTCGCGGTGATGTGCTGTGTTAGCTTTCCACCACAGGTGGCGCTATGCATGTAGGACATGCACGTGTTTGCAGTCTCCCCTAGAGGACTGCCTCAGCTGCAAACAGGACTTCTTGCCACTTTCCCATTAGGCCTGAATTACAGAGCACGTGACTAATAGCTGTCCTGTAGACAGGTCGTCCCACCTGAGCAGTGAGTCTCTGCAGCACCCAGTGTCTCTGGTTAATGCCCCACTTTTATTTAGGACTAGGGGAGGAACACAAACGCACTGCCCACATTCCTCATGTTTATTTGAGCACAACAATTTATAAAGCACAGATCATTTCCCCTTCCTCCTAACAGTTGTTTGCTCCTTCATTATTCACGTTGTAATAAAAACACACAGAAGTGTGTAGTTTTACCAGGAGAAAAAGGGGAAAAGTTCCAAGGGGTATAACTAAGGCATACACAGACACGTGCATTCTCTACGTACTTGGACTCTGTGGTGGTGAGGATATGGGGATCAGCCTCGGGTCGATGAAGGACAGGGAGGAAGAAGAGCAGGTGCTTTTTCCAGATGGACTGCTCACAGCCTGGTCAGAACAGTCACATTCATATAGGGATTGTTTAGTAGCTTGTATAATAAGATTTCAGATCAATAACAAAGATGTATCAACTACCAAGAGGCCAAATCTTTGGATTATCTGCTTCCTGTTCTGTTTATATCATTTCGGTTTTTTTTGTTGTTTTTTTACTGGAACTAGGACATGCTCTTAGGTCGAGGTAAATAAATCCACTACAGAACGACTGGCCCAACGTTTGTCATTCCTGGACTGGTAACTGCATAACTACAGCACTACCTCCCTCTGGTGGACAAATCAAAGTGATGCTGGTGAAGATTCTCAGTCATCCAGGTCATGATCATTCCCATCCAGAAAGCTTTCTCAATTCTGGATGGGAAGCGAAACGACTTCAAACTTTGGAAAATAGTCCAGTTGTTTTGTTTTTGAACTTTTTTTTTGGAAAAATCAAAGTGATGCAAAAGCAGCCAAGTATCAGATTTATCTGTATCAGACTGCAGTATCGCCCATTACTCGTTTCTCACCACTGACATTTTAGATCTGGAAGTGCATTTTAATTAATTATATTAAACCTTTAACCACACAGTAGTCAGCGGCAGCTACAACGAATAAAAAAGTGGAAATTTCCCTGAGGAAAAGGGCTGTTTTGGCTGATTCAGCTCACATGCAGGTCCTGCAGAGTGGGGGATCCAGGAGCCACGGGGGAGAGCGGGTAGCTCAGTTCCCGTGCGCGCTGCTGGCTCAGAGCGCTGTGCGCTGGGCTGGAGGAGGAGGTTTTCTGCAGGAGGTCCGGCAGCAGGTAGGTGTCGTCTGAACCCAACCGGGACATCTGGGGAACCGTCACAGAGACACAAGACGGTCAGGAGGCTGGACGGCGCTACGACAGGCTACTAGGACAGTGCATCAGTGGGTTTCTAGGCACCTGGTTAAGATTGTGGTGAGGCTGCAGGACGATGCCGTCGGGTATTCCTCTGAAGTATTTCCCTTTTCCATTAGGCAGGCCAGACCTTGAGGCATGCAGGCACACAGTTCAGACGTGAATGGAGGTGGTTAAATGAATGCGTTCATTTAACCACCTCCAAATCAACACTTAAATCCTCAGAAGCAGGAGAAACTAAAAAATATGCTGTACATGCAGTAGATGGAAAAAAAAAGCCCTTCTGAGTCACACATTTTAGACAGATTAAGGTCTGGTGCGAACAAAAATGGCTTTATTTCTATAGCTTGACTCAAACGTTTCTGGGAACGGATAAAGATTCTCACCCGTTTCTTTCCTCGTCGTCGCTGCTGCCCAACTCGTCGCTGGAAGAGGAGTATTCGGTGGCCTTGTTACGCCGCCCCAGGGCAGCTTTTCCTCCCTTTGTGGAAGGAAAACAGACGAGACACACATCCAAGTGAGTCAGAATAGCAAATCCCACTGATGGAGTTAAAAAACCGGGAACAAGCCTGTTTTTAAAACAACAGGCTACCTGATTGCAGTGTGTATCAACCCTCACATGAGTGTGTCAAAGGCTCTGGTTGCATAAAGCTGTGGCTTGCTTTACTGTACGCTATTACTACACTTAAAACTAAACCATAGTTTTTGTGTCATGTCCATTTTTTTTTTTTTTTTTTACAGATTTCTTCTCTGAAGGCATCAGACAAACCAAATCTGGCATTGTAATAGTGAGATGCAAGAACAACAAAAGGTTATTTACTTGTGGTCCGCTGGATGTGTTGTCAGTTCTCCTGTGCTGCTGCAGACGGTGCTGCAGGAGAGGACTTTCAAGGTTGAATAGACCTGAAACACACAGACCGACGTCAGCCTCCAGACTTATATTTACTGTAATTGAACCAAGAAATCGGACGGTGACCAAAACTCCAAATCTGATAAGAAAACCTTTAAAAATCATTGATCACACCAGAACACGACCCGGTCAGCAGCCACAGTCTTCAGTGTGGAAGTCGTTACAGAGTCAAGACGTCTCAGATATAGTCGTTTTCACTGGCAGAGAGCAGTTTTAAATGATGTCAAACCAGAACAAAGTCCGTACGGAGCTAAAGATGTAAGAAGTTGTTTCAAAGGAAACTGCATTTTATACACAGGAGATGATTTTTTTTTTCTGCCAGCTACAAGACTGTAAGGTGCTGATCATTATGCTTGTTTGGCATCTTGTGGAGTAGCTTTACAGTTCTGGTTGTTTTGTGCCAGGCTTTTTAGGTCATCAGTCACAATGTCAATACTATCCTGCCTTTGGGAGCGAAATTACCCAGAGCTTATTTCAGCAGATGTCAGGAAGGCTGGAAGTATTACAGCAGAGTTGCTCTGTTTTATTCTTTGGAGCTTTCAGACTCTGTTGTGACACCTGCTGGATTTGGAAATGTGGCCAGGCTTTATCTCAGACGAAAAAGAGCTTGGTTTTCCAGTTACCCGTTAGCCAGACTGGGGCGGAGACGAAAGCAGACTTCAGTCATGCATCTCCGATCACAAAAAACGTCAAAGCAAACTCGGCTTTGTAAACCTTTTCTTTCTCATCATTTTTAGGGTTCGATGGTTATTGACACAGACGCCTCCATTTATTCACAGCGGACACTGAGTCACATCCAAGTCTATAATAATGCCCTTCACAGGTTAAAACATGAAAACATGTTAAGAGTAAACAGCCGAGTAAGCGCCGCTGCAGCCAGACGTTTACCAAAAATCACCAGTCGGAAGATGATCCAATGTCAACCTTAGATGAAAGCAGGTCAGGGCGTGAGGAGAGAGTCACAGTGGATAAGAATCAAGCCTCTCCTCTAATGCTGACGCCTTCAACCTGAACGAGTCAAATCATTTCTGGAGAGAAGAATCATAGTCAGACAAAGGCGGAGACAAGAAGAAGAAATCAAACCCAAGAACACCGTACCAACGGTCAGGCACGACAGTGGCGGCGTCATGCTGAGGGTCTGTTTTGCGGCCAGTGGTTCTGCTGGTTTAAAACCAAAACCATGGATGGAGTGCGGAAGGAGAACTGCCTCCAAATTCAAGCTGATATTGAGCGTCTGGAAAAGCCTTCCAAGCGCCCTGATCCAAAGCTGGCCGAGCATTTGTGGACGTCAGGTCTGTGCCTGGGAAGCTAATCTTCCTTTCGGCAACACAAAGATGTTAAGGGAATTCTGTGATGCAGGCAAGACACTGGCCACCTAAAATATCTGAACAGCACTGTAGGTCTAAAAATGTGAACCCATGTTTAAAAGGACTGATAAGTTGAATGCCGGCGAAACACACTCTGCTGATCCTACTCCGCTGGTTTCAGGAGTGGGCTGCAGTTTTAAACACGTTTATTGTTTTAAACAGGAAATGGTTTCCTTCACATACCAAGCGCTCATGGCAGCAGCAGAAAATGGTTGAAAAAAGGAAATGGCTTCTTGACAACTTGGGTTGAGTTTGGGAACCATTCAGACAGAATACACAAGCGATAAAGGACCGAAGCTAAGAGCTCTCCGTTTCCCAACAGAGTTTCATTTTAAAACATTTTATTGTTGGTTTTCGCATAAACAGATCAGCGTCCCTAATGCACTGTGCCACCGGTAGAGCTTGGTTCTCTCAGCTGCAGCCTCAAGGAGAATCTCGGATTTGTGGCCGAAAAACTAAACAAATCCAAGCGGGAGGAATCAAAGGCTCTCTCCTTCCTCCACATAGAGGACAACTTTGAAATAGTAAACTCTTCCTCCTCTCCGTCTTCATTAAGTAGCTGCAAGAGAGACTTCCATACTCACACTGCCAATCACGGAAAGCCGAAGCTCAAGGTTTCTTTGGAGCCGGAGGCAGCAGAAAGAACAAGCTCTGATCACACAGCTCTGTAACGTCCCAGAAACACGACTTAGCGTTTGTGGCTGCATGAGTACTTTGTGTTTTTCGTCTGCTTGGGAGTCATCTCTCAGTCCTACACATGATAAACCAAACGTTTGCTTCACAGTTCCTTACTTTTCCAGAGTCAAATATTCACGTTTGTCTGGCCGTTCTTCAGAACCTTCCGCACATTTCGGTCCAAAACGTTTCCCCAGTTGGGTTTTCTACAACACGACGCCATCTCTGGCATGGAGCCATTCCTCAGCCTTTTTGGCTAGCTTAGTTCAGCCACTTATTACATCTGGACTGGATTATCCTACACTGAATACAGATTGTGTAAAACAGTTTGTGATCTCTGACCCCTCTGCCCTTCAGAGGTACATGTGACAACGATACATTAGCTCTGCGTCTTTCCTCTGCTAGGACAGGTTGTAGGTCCCGCAGAGGACTAGCATCTGTTGGACAACAACATACAGTTCTCTTCGGACCGCTATGGGGTAGGACAAGCTTCATGTTCATGTCATTAAACTCAGCCAATCCGAACGCTTACACTTCTAATCTGTACACAGACGTCAAACACAGCGGTGACCAGAAGGTCAGATAGAAGACAATGGCAGATATTATGCCTATAGATGTTCTCTAATCTCTAAAAGGGTCAGGTATTAAATCCCACAGTCTCTATCCCCTGGTGTTTGGGTTTTGATATTTTTTCCTTATTGTTTATCCATGTTCTTTTTAGGTTTTGCCATATTAGTTCATGCTCCTGTGTTATTGGATTTATTTCTATTAGATCTCCGTTTATCTTCCACACCTTGTTTTGAAGTTCTTAAGTTCAGTTCCTCTCTGTTAGTCTCCCTCCCTCAGCTGTCCTGCCTTCATTCTGCCTCCGCAGCTCCACGTGTCCTCTGATTGGTCGCTGTGGTTCATTTGTCATTCTCCAGCAGAGCCTCAGCATGTGAGCTCACTGGTTGATATTGCTCATTGTTGGATTGCTCTGTTTGACTGCCTGCTCCATGCCCGTTTCATCACCTGTGATTTCTGACCTGCAAGACTAACCTGTAGGCTTTCTTCTTTTTTCAATATTAAAAACTCTACATTTGCCACAGCTACTCTTTGCACTTGGTTCCTTCACTTTCACAAATCATAACACCCATAAAATGCCATTTATACCAAAGAGAGTGTGAGACCAGATTTCAACTTTTATCTTCAACCATATCTTTAAAGATTACATAAATTACAAGTGTTCATGCTTTGGTGCCTAAACTAAAACCACAGGTTCAGCTTAAAATCCTGATCCAAGAGGTTGGAAAGGTCAAAAATGCTGTAAAATTGTTCTTTTTTTGTTCTGTAATGGTTTAACTTAATAAAATAAGTCAAAAGATCAAACCATTTTCCATACCATGCATCTTCCAGACCTGGGAAAATGTCAAACTCTATACAATTCAATAACATGAGAATCTTGATGAATAGTTTCTTCAAGACACAAGATGTGAACAATGCCAGCTTAGTGGAACAGCCATACCAGCCTGATCTGTTTTGGCTTCAAAAAGAACAAGAAATGCCAGGACTGACATTGTTAGCCTAAATAAGTCCCAAGTTAAACATTTTTGATCCCACAGGAAGTGAAACAGAGATAGCAGCTATATAAACAGCAGCCCACAGACTAACAGAGCACAGCTTTAGAGCCTACGTATCAGGGATGAGATTTCCCAGCTCAAGCAGCACACAGCAGCGTATCTGGGCGCCACACACCTGGGTGGTTGCTGGTTCCATGAGACGCAGACCTCCCGCTCCTGTCTGATGCCGACACCGGGCTGCCACTAGATGGAGACAGAGAAACAAGGAAAAGAAACCCAGAGTGGGAAGAAAAGTTATCAACATCTGTGTCACAATCTAAAACATATCCTTCACGCTGTCACTGCAAAGGCCCCCATTTCCCCACCATTATTTTCCTCTGACTCACAGCAATCATCCAGGCTAAACTAATCCGATCTGCTCACGACCAGCTGCTCTCAAAGGCGGCGTGTGCAAAGATACAAGCTGGAATGTGATATATATCCTCACAATAGATACAGTCCAAAGTAAATGATACCAACTGTAATTACTACGATGTATCCAAGCACATTCTAAATGAAACTAATAGTAATTAGCTTTCTAATTGCATCCGGTTCAAAGGAGAGACAGGCTGACACAAAGAGGTAACCTATTTCATTTCATACACAGATGAACTAGTACACAGTTATTCCCACTGTTAGAAAACTGTTTCTTAGGGAAATACATGGGATAGTTTTAGTTATAGCCTGATGGTTTGTTTCTTAAACAAGTTAATAGACAAAACTCAGCATCTATGCTAAACTGTTTGAAATGAGCAGAGTAGAAGGTAGGAAGTTCTATTCTCCACTGCATTTTGATTATTTCCCTTTCTTAAATCATTTACGTCCCAACACTGCGATCTCAGATTTTCCAGTTCCAATATAAGCAGTGAAGGTTTTTAATAATGAAAAGTTTGACACATATGTGACAGAAAAGTACAAGGAGCAAACCTCACTGCAACCCATCCTCAGCTATACATCTCCACAAAATCAATTTTCTTTTTTGGTTTTTATATTCATTTAGCCTTGTTTCAAAACATCAGCCAAACTATTCCATAGATCCACCCGATAAACTAAGATACACAAACTCCCTTTTAATTGTATCAACACAAGTTTTTTTTTTCTCCAAATTTATTGTAACCCCCACCTCTGTCACTAAGCATTATTTGGATATTGCCGGAAAATAAATTGTTTTTTTGTTGCCCTGAACTTAATTGTCATTTTAAATTGGATCTAATTTGCCAATTTCAATGTTTGTGCCCTTAGGAAAGATGAGTTTTTAAATCCATAATGACGGTTGTTTGTTGATCAGGTGTTACCCACGACTGCCACACAGCAAGTGATATACAGCAGTACAAGTGAATTAGAAGCCTGGATTTCCCCAAAACTGCAGTCATTTATGCTATTTTCCTTTCTACATATTTTACTGAAGGTTTCATTGTTACGCCTTGTATACTAGAACTTATATACTTTTTTTTTTACATTAACAATATTTTTATTTTTGCATGCCTTGGTATTTTTAATCTCCAAATATCATTGATCTGGTTTTATTGAGATTTAACGACAGTCTGTTTAAGCTAAACCACCAATTTATTTGCACAGTTTATGTTGTAACGGTCTCCAAAAGCTGCTGTATATTTGGCCAAGAAATTTTTTTTGTCTCATCTGCAAATAAAACAAATGTTATCAATTGTGATGCTTTATGGATTGTTAACATACAAAATTAATGGTACCACTTTACAATAAGGCTGCCTTTATGGAGATTTATAAATGGTTTGTAGATATATTATAATTTAATCGGAAATTACTTAATAATTAATAACTGTTTATCATGCGTTAATAAAGGACTATAAAGAAACAAAACTGACCGGCTTCTTGTCAAATAGTGAACCAAATCTATATTTGGCTAAAACGTTTAAAATTCTAAATATTCAACTTTATCACTGCATTGTAAACACCTACAACTATCAAAGGGAGCCTTATTGTAAAGTGTCACCATGACACAAAATAGAAATATACATAGTACAGAATTATGTTTTCAAATGCTTATTGAGCTTACGAGGGTGTACTTTAGACTGAAAAATTTAATATAGCAACTTGAGATGAAATATATAGAACTTGAAATGTTTTAGCCAAATAGAGATTTGGCTCACTATTTGGAAAGAAATCTGTTAGTTTTGTCTCTTTTTTGTCTCTTTCTCACGCTTTATTAACACATAATAAACAGTTATTAATGATTTATAAAGGGTTTACAGATTAATTAGTAACATATCTACAAACCTGTTCCAACATATGTATTAAATGACTAAATAAAGACAAATGTGCAATTTAAAAAAAAAGTGAAGATTTTCTGGTTGTGCGTTCCTTTTATAATTCTAGAAACTGCAAAAAGGCAGAATAATGGAGGCACATTTAACGTTTCCATTAGTGCTTTTGGGACTTTAATGAGTAGCTAGCTCCACTTTTTTACTCTTAACTTATGAAAAGAGATCTGTAATTTTAAAGAATACCAATCTAAGAACAAATAACAAAACAACAAAGAAATAAATCTTTTTAAAACTTCAGTGATTTCTCAGCTTCAACCAAACTTAAAATCCAACATGGCCACCTAGTGTACAAGCTGACACAGAGTAGGGATGGGAATCGAAAACTGGTTCCTGTTCAGAACCGGTTCCATGTGTTCCAATTCCGTGGCACCGTTTGGCAGCTCACTTAACGATTCTCTTTTTGATTCCGTCGTGCCGCGGCTCTGAGCAGCACAACGGTAGCAAGTTACGCAAGTTACACACGGCATTCAGTAAGTAAGTACGACGCGACCAGGCGAAAAACAAAAACAAAAAAATGCCGCCCCATCGGGTAAACGGTCGAAAGTTTGGCTTCATTTTAAGGAAGAGAATGATGGCAACAAGGCGCTTTGCAATCATTGCAAAATGGCAATTATATCTGCAGGAGGAAATACATCCAACAGGCAGAAACACCTGCGCACACAACATGGCATACATTTTAACGAATGCCGTGTTTTTGATTCTTACCGGACAGAAGCTAAAGTTACGACCAGCATGGAAGGCAGCTCTGGTGGTAAGTAGCTAGTTTTACATCACTGGCTGTGCTTAATGTGGTGCCTAGTAAATCATATGCCATTTCTGGAAATAAACCAATTTCCTACCTCTCTTTGGGGTTATTAAGGGAGTGTGCCTTTCTTGTTAATCCAGCCCTTCATTGGTAGCATGTTTAATTAGAACTACTGGTAGCTGGAATTCTTACAGGATTCTAGCTATTGCAATGGATGTAACGAAACATGCAACAAAGTTGCTCCGCAGTTCAGGGACCGAGAGAACGGTGACGCTCGTTTATTTAAATCAGGAAGAGATGAGTTTATTTCCCAAAATTGTACAGTAATGCTTTTTCATTAAACGGATGGCTTCTTCATTAGATTTAGATGACTGAGGTTATCTAAAGAGAGATTAATAAGCAACTGTCACAACAAACTTACATTTTCTTGTAACAATTCATCTACTGTATTTAAGTTTGTTCTTATATTCCTTTTTTTATTTTAACAAATATAAATGTTACTCCAGTTGCACATTTGCTGTGGACATCTTGACCTTGTTAGTTTGTAAGGTCGTGTGATAGTTAAGTAAACAAAGTTGATGCTCATCATCAAACTGTTTGTTCTTTTTTCCCCAAATTGGAATCGAAAAGGAATCGAATCGTTTCACAGAATCGATAAGGGAATCGGAATCGTGAAAATCTTTTCAATTCCCAACCCTAACTGAGAGGGTCAAGTTGAAACCAAAAACAACAATTGCAGCTGAAATATCCGTTTGTCAGACACTTTGTTTCAGCAAATCACTTTTACCTTGAAGCCGTCCTCTTGTGTCCCATCACCAGCTCTCTGCAGTAAAATTTAGAAGTTGTGCGTTCTGGAACCTGGAAGACGTAAAAGCAAAGTCTGTCAACTTCTAGCAGAAAATGACATGCATACAGGACGGAGGGGATGTCTCCTGGAGTTAGTTTGTTCCTGCGTTACGCAGAGCTCTCCCCAAAGACTTTCTATCTATGCAAGCAGGGTTTCGGGTAACTACACCAAGATTTCTGCTTCTCTCAAACCTCGTCTGCAGCAACAATTAAAGAGCATTTAAAGTTGTTGAACAGAATTAAAAAATCTGTAATAAACAAGAAAGAAAATCAATGCTAAAAGGCGAACTGGACCCCCCGATATGTGATTTTATTCCGTTTCAGAGTTCCTTTAAACTTTTATTTACCCAGGTAAGTTGACCGAGAGCCAGTTCAACACCCTGGAAAGGTATTTTATGATAGAAATCTAAAAAGTGAGTGTGGTGAGCATCTTAATGAAAGTTGTGGAGTCTTTGGATTTTACAGCAATTTTGCAAGCGTGGAACATCTCACAGTGAGCTATCCAATCCAAAAAGATGTCCTGGTCAAGTGAGACCAAAACTTTTTGCCTTCAAGCAAAAAAAAATAGCACCCCCACATCACCATGAACTCACCGGCCTAACCATAAAACATGTTAGTGGCAGTACTTTTCAGTTTGTTTGTTTTTTCCCTTTTCAGCGTACCCAGATGCTCTCTATGCCATCTGCGGTCAAATGTTAAAAAACATTTATCATTCCTCCCACTTCACAACTACATAAAACCCCAATATAATGCTCTGAAGTTTGTGGTTGTATGTAAGCATTCGTTATTTAGACTGAACTAGTTCAGCTTTTTGATTTCAATGAAACGTCAGTTCGAGCCACCGGGAGGCGACCTTCTCACTGCGAACAGGCAGCTAAGAGGAAGACACACCCGACAGTGCAGGAAGGGAGCTGTGAGAATACCCATCGTCCCTCTCACAAGTTGCCCACATCCTGAACGCACACACACACACATCCTTGTTTATAGTACTAAGTGAGGACCGTGCTTTGACTACCATAGACTTCCATTCACTTTCATGTCTTTCTATGGCCCTAACCTTTACCTGTTTATCCCTAACCTAAACCTAATTGAAACCTTAATCCTAAACCCAACCCCTAGCCCAGAAAAAAGTGAGGACCTTTTCTCGGTCGTCACCCTAAACCAAAGTCCTCACTTTACTAGTAAAATGAGTAAACCAAATTTCTTGCTCAGTAGCAAGTACAAGAACAGGCACACACACGCACGCACACGCACACGCACACACACACACACACACACACACACACACACACACACACACACACACACACACACACACACACACACACACACACCAAACATGGTATTTGTTGCTTTCTCTCCAGCTACACATGGATGTTAGAGCAACACTTCATTTCTTTTGCGGAGGATTACAAAACGCTTTAGTGAGGATTTTGTGAAAATGTCTTTAAGGCACGAGCAGAAGACTGTTCAGCTGCTAAATTGTTTCACTTCAGACTTTTCGAATTCTTTATGCCGCTGATCCCCCCCTGAAGAAAGTGTTTTCCTAACCCCTCAGCTGGTTTTTGCCAAGCCTTCGCACTGTAAGCGAGAGTATAGACTTATTAGCTGCTCCATCGACTCCATATGGCCTCCTGTTAGTTCGATGACTTAACAGCAAACAGACTGGGCTCTCCCTGTTCTAGTTATTAGTTTGTTTATCATCTCCATAGAGTTTGGCTAGTGGGTATACATGCAGTCATATTTGTAAAGCACTTAGCAGGGGAGTAAGTGAATGATGGGCTTTTACAGAGCAAGTGTCCCCTTGATCAAACAAACAGTTAAATCCACAAGTTCCTCATCCACTAGGACACAAGGCGCCGAGCTCATTATACATGTTCATGTGATGCAGGAGATGTCCTGTGACTGGCATGCCAATATCAACGACTTCCTCATTTTATGGCGCCGAGAACCCCCCCCCCCCCCCCCCCCCATCTGTTCAGTTGACGCCTCATTGCTGCCGCCGCAACCTGATGCGTCTCGCAAGGGCTGCGAGAGCAGACGATACTCACTTTAGGCGGGGTGTCCGAGTCCCAGAAGACGTCGTCGGTCGGGGTAAACGGGGACAATGGGGAGATGGCCATGTCTGACATTGAGCTGCTGTGAGGGACGTCGCGGCTGGACACCAGATTGGCATTCTGGGGAATGAAGCACAGCTTAGTCCACGGGCATTTGTGACACTTAAAGCCACTGCACTGATGCGTGTGGGTGTGTGTCGCTGGGCATACCTGGCCGAAGTGAGCTCTCTGCATGGCAGGTGTGCAAGGACTGGAGTTGCTTCCAGAGCCCAGCCTGCTGTGCATCTGACTGGGAAGCCCGGCAGCCAAAAGCACCCTGGCTAACTGGGATTCCTGGAGCTCCTTCAAAAGACAGGGGAAACAATCCCTGTGAGACGCGTCGTATTTCTCCCTTTCATTGTATACATGCACTGGATTAGTTTACATGTGCATCAGTGCTTTATTCATACAGCTAACCTGCAGTGCCTTTCCAAAGCTCCATATCCAATAAACCTTTCCTCATTTTGTCACGTTACAAACTCAAGAGTAAAAATCTGAAAAGCGTTTGTTTTCATCCCCCTTCACTGACATCTATAAATACATTCCAGAGCAACCAATTGTCTTAAAAAGTTGCCTAATTAGCCTAAATAGAGTGCAATTTAATCTCACCATAAATACAAATATTCTGTGAATGCGTCAGAGGATTGTTACACTGCTGTGGGCTACATTAGAAAACACTGTTCAGTCCCCCACCTGATAATGGAAACGCCATGATAGCTGCCTACCAACCAAAACGTGGCCTTCCACCTAACCCAGGGCCCAGCTTCCTGTACAATTCAAAGAGCCGTTTTACCCTGGGTTTAGCTGCAGAGATCCACAGCTGAGGTCAGAGAATCGGTTGACAGGACAACTATCAGTCAGGCGCTCCAGAAATCGGAGCTTTATCTCAAGAAGAAGGTGCTCTGGTCAGATGAGAGCAACATTAAAAGTTTAAAACTACAAAAAGTTGACTAGAATACATCCTCCTCACAGTAAAACGAGATGATGGCAGCATTTCTTCTACAGGGGCAGAGAAGCTGGAAGATAGGGGAAGCATATTATATTACCAAACCTTTTGGCAACAGCATATCCAGCTCTCCCTGACCTGTCTGCTGGGTTCCCAGGCCTCCCTAGGAACCCAGCAGTTCACTAATGTTCTCCAACAAACCTCGGAGGCCTCCACTGAACGATTATAATGAGATTAAACTAACTTGTGAATGGAGTAGTTGGTTTCTGAAGGCAGGAGGTTGCAAGAACTTTCTGCAGGGGCTTCAAAGCTATGGGGGCTGGGGAAAAAAATGCCATCTCAGATTTTGATTTGTAAAACAAAAATGCAAACAGTGGACGTCTTTGCTTTCCGTCTCACTAAAATGCACTACTCTGTGTCGGTGTCATAGGAAATCCATGATGCCAGGGACTGTACAAAAGTGATGGATAGTTCGCCAACACGCTGTGCTGTCAAGGCTGTTTGCCTGTTGGTCTTGTTTTTAGGTTTATTTTCAGCTTATGAGCTGATTTGCATATAAAGCTTTTTTTCATGTCGATATGTGAAATGGTATCAGTGGTTAATGTTTTTTTTTAAGCCATGCCACTTTGCAAATAAAGTAGCAAAGCAGTCTGAAAAACATCCTGTTAAACATAACCAGGAGCAAAACATCGATTCTTGTAACTAGGCGTCTAAAGATAAATGCTTCTGAAAGATTAAAGCTTTTCTTTCTCTACAGGAACGCTCCTTGTCTGATCTAGCAGCGGTGATAAGAGTGGAGAGGTAAGAAACCCTGCGTTGCCACACCGGCAGAGCCGATACCGTTTCCTCTAGCTCGTACACAGACCCGGTACCAGACTCATATCAACCGCTTCCTCTTTAAATGTGCGTCCTCCCTGTTCTTTCCCCGTTTTCTGCAGAACATATGATTTATCGGGAGGAATTAGGTGAGCCATGCAGAATACAGAGAATGCACGAGGAAACCTAAGTTCCTGAGCTCCTTATAATGCACCTAGAGGGAAACATAAAGCGGGGTGTGTGTTTCAGACATGATAAAGGGTTCTGGGCTGTGGAGGGGAGCCGGGTTTACCGCTGTGCGCCGGGTGTTTGCAGGGCGGCCAGGTGAGCCTGCGGCAGCAGTAGCAGCGGCGCGAGAAGGAGCAGGAGCTTTGTGCCCACTAAAAACCGTTAACTTCTGGACAGGTGCCACCGGCGCTTCCCTCTGCCTCTGCCTCTCCTTCTCCTTTTGTCTGTGGTCGTGCTGCAGCGACAGTAGCTGGGTTTGGTCTTTGGGCAGGGTGCGGTGGGACCTCCTGCTGGCTGAGGGTTGCTGATGCTGGGCCAGAGGCTGCGGCTTAGCTTGCTGCAGAAGCTGGGGCTGCTGGGACTTGTGCTGAAGCAGCGGGTTGGGAGCCACGGCTCTCTAGGTAGCAAACACGGAAAGCAGCAGACAAGCTGACAAAGACTGAAACCATCTGAAGGAAGACATATACAAATTGTATTTTTATATATATACACACACACACACACTTCAAAAGTATTCACACCCCTTGAACTTGTCCACACGGTCACTTTTTCAGCCTATAGCTCCAAATGTATAATTTTTGACGCAGCTACTTGTAAGACCTCTTCCTCTTCAACTGAGTCAGTATTTTTCTGAACATACTATTTACAACATTCAAATGAATATATGCGACACACTATATAAGAATGCAGAAAAGATGAGGAAAATTAATTTTTTTGGTCTAACGTATTCATTGCGATAATTGTTTTTTTTGAAAGATTGACATTTTATTTTTCTAAAGCAACCAAAAAGATTTTTTTTTTTCTAAAATGGGACGTTTCCTCACAGTTACTTGGATTAGGCTTCAAAGGGATAACACACCTCTGTACTTTATTGGCTAGTGCAACACAAAGTAGCACATAATTGTGAAAGGAAAATTAAAAAGTTTTCAGATGCTATTTTTTTGTTTTACAAATAGAAATCTGAAAAGTGTGGCATGCATTTGTATTCAGCCCCAGTCCAACACTTGCTGCAGTTAGAGCTGCAAGTCTCTCGGGGTATGTCTCTGCAGCTTCGCACACCTACAGACTAAAATTTTTGCTTATTCTTCTTTGTAAAGTAGCTCAGCCTCTATCAGGTGGCAGCAGTCTTGAAACTGGACTTTGACTGGGCCATTCTCACACTTGAATATGGTTTGATCTAAACCATTTTTTGTACCTCTAGCTGCATATTTATTCTTGTTGTTGTGCTGGAAAGTGAACTTTCACCCCAGGCTCAAGTCTTCTGCGGCCTCCAACAGGTTTTCTTCCAGGAATGTCCTGTCATCAGGTCAAACATTGAGGCTGCTAACCCCGTGTTTTGCACGGAGTTCACTGCATTTTAATTAAGGGTATCAGAGTAAACGGGGCTAAATACACATGCAGACCACTGTTTTCAGATTTCATAAGTAAGACGAGGTTTTACACTTTTAAGTCCGTCTCTCACCTACAATCCCAATAACATAAGCTGAGGTTTGTGGCTGAAAAGTAGCATAATGTGAAGAAGTTTGAGATGGTTTAAACGTTGTTACAAAGTGCTGTAACTAATGGGAATCCAACACTTTCTGACAAGGTACTGAAAGTCAGCATTAACATATTTTACCCACGACAGAAGAAATATGAGTAGGTAACATTTAAAGTGATGACTGTATATAAGGACAAATATATAATGGGGGTGAATACAACCAAGTATTAAGCAAACTTGAATAGCAAGTATTTTATCCATACAACATGGTGCTGCTTGCAGTTGGAAAAAAAGGGACAAAAACAAAGCAGTGACATGAGACAAACCTCATTAGCAAGCACTGGACCATTAATCCAGGGTAGTTGTGACAAACACAAATAATAGTAAAAAAAAAAATAAACACCTGGAAGAAGTTTTAGGGATGGAGCAACCCCAAGCTACTGCCTTTGTTCTATGGATCTGATTTAGCAAGCACAACCTCCTCCAGTACCAATGCAATAATGGTACAAAACAGACAAAAACATATGTTGGTCATCTACACATCGAAAGTAGGATGTCATTTGGCCTGCAGCTGTCTAGAAATGTCAACATGGTGTCATATCCACGTTAGTTTCTTAAAAGGACGAACACCAAGACATCCGCCAAGGTTCTTTGTGAATAAATTTCTCGACAACACCAAGAGAAAGGTCACTGCGGGCTATCGGCTCTCGCTTGTCAGACTGCCAAGGGATGATTTGGATCAGCCCTTCCTGTGAGAGGAAACCCTCTGAGACCTGAAGCAGTTTTCTAGAGAATGAGTGACCCGCAGATTTTAAATACCCAGCATGGCTTCCCAACACTGCTCGGCCCAAGTGCTCTCCAGTCATGACATCATTTATTATTGAACACACGGCTTACACTCAAACCATTCAAAGAATGCTACGGTTATCAATCACAAACAGTGGAAATTAATAGCCTGCACGCCTCGGGTAAAATGCCAGCTTTCTGAGACATGCAGTAAATGAGCCCACTGGGAGTCAATTTCAGTCTATCGCCGCTTTTAATATGACATGTAACGTGTACGATTTAGCTGAAAAACGCAGCATTTGTTGGGTAGGTCGGTGCCGTACACTTATGCCACCAATCCAGTGGCATAGGTGTACGTATGTTTACAAAAATTGTTGTAACATTTTTGGATTCAGGTCCAGCATTCAGTGTTTTTGAGTCCAGCCATCATTTGGGTTGAAACTGAGGAAACTGAATCAGGTTGAGCTGTCCTAGTAGGAGTTTAGAATATGAATATGTTGATGGATCTGGTCAGGGAAGCCGACAATGGGGGCAACAACAACACAGGAGGAACAGCAGAAACTGTCTAACAAGTACTGGTTGTGTTCTGCCTGTGACTACCATCCCCTAATCCCCTCTGCTGTCCATAGAGCTGGAGTAAGAATTAGGGTTGCAGTAGATTTAGGATAATCATTCATGCATAACATAGTACGTTTATAGGTACCGACCGAATCCTGTGGGTACTACCGGGTACCAAGATAAAAATCAAACGCTTCCATGTTTCGGTACCTAAACGCATCACTGTGAACACAGCGCTGCACGCACAAGAGCGTGATGACGTCAGTAGCCGCTGGTCCAGTCAGCAAAGCATGGCTGCTAGAAAGCGGTCAGAAATATGGCTCCACTTTCCAAACTGCGCTGCAGATTACGCTCGCAGAGATGTTTGTGACGTGGAGTGGAAGGCCAGCGGCGGGAATACTTCTAATCTGAGGAAGCGCCTGGTCACTGCTGCCAATTTAGAACATTTCTCAGACCCATCCAGCGACCTTTTTTCAAAAAAGCAACTAGTGAAATAAAACCTAGCGACTTTTTTCAGTTATCGGTGATTTCCCATGAAAGCACCGATCGTTCTGCAGTTATTGTCTTGAGACAGCGGTGAGTGCTGCTGTGAGATCCTTCCTTCTTCTCCCGGCACGGTCTGACAGCTAAAGCCTCGTCTGAGACCCGCCTGCAGTCAGAGCAGAGAGGAGAGACTCTGTTCCTTCATTGTAAATGCATCCCACCCTGAATTACAAAGTGGGATAAAACATTATATTTTTACTATAATTTTCTTCTTCTCTGAAACAGTTGCACTAAAACAATTTCCTGAATTTGGTTGATAACCAGCTTCAGTCTCGTGTTCACCTCGTTCCCTCTGATAACTGCTGTTCTGGTAAAAGTTTTCTTTGCTGTGGATTCAGGCTATGTATTAAAATTCATAAATTATTTTATTAGGTTCATTTGCACATCCAAACAACTTTATATATTGAGAAATAAATTTGTTTAACCAATATTTATTACCACATGAACGCACAAAAGTACCAAAAATAGGTACTTTTCTCCAGATGGGCCTGGGTTTTTTGTAAAGGTGATGACAAAGTTAGGAACAGTTTCAAATAATAGTCAGTTCTGACCTAAAACATTATTATGTCAAATATTACCAAGTCTAGGGGCGTGACAACTACAAAAAAAAGAAATTAAAAAAATCCACAAAACTAGAAATTCAATCAGAAGGTGATTGAACAGACATAAGCAACCAGCGTATGGCGTTTTAACTCCTTACCCTTTAGGTAGTAGATTTGTTTGTTTTTCAGACATTAAAGGTTTTTAAATGATTTAGCATGGTTTCATTTTGTACATTACAAAAATCTGTAATCTTAACATTAGTGTGTTGAACTCTATATAACTATAATGTGTGTCAGAACAGGAGGGAGTTTAAACATCACATATAAATATGTGTGACAAGAGCAACAAGAAGGCAAGGAATTGAAGTAAAAAAGGAGGGAGGGCTTGGAGAAGTTAGTAGATAGAAAGTGTATCAAAAAGCAACGGCGAATTGAAGCATGTTTTGCAAATCCGTTGGTCTAAAATCGCTCCCGCCGAGATTAGAAGGTCCGATTTTGGTGTCGAGTTGAAAGAGAGACGCTACAAGTAGGAAAGGTTTCCTACTGCGAACGGCGCAGGCAGGGAATGTTTGGAAAAAAGGACAAGAAGGTTGGGAGAAAGGAGGAAGACGGCACGCTGGGAAGAGATGAGGAGGGAGAGTTTAAGACAAACGTGAGGGCATGCTGTGATAAACAGGTTTAAAGAGCGGACGCTGCATGTAGAACCCAGTCTGTGTCGCCGTTGTCCCACTCAGGGTCCACCAGAAATAAAATCCAAAGTCGTTCAGCTTCTGCTTGGTGGAGATCTCCAACATGATAAATTCCCCAGCCTAGGTAACACTAAGCCTTTCAATTACAGGCACACAATTCCAGTCAGTTTCTCTTTCATGTTTCTCTTTGGCCGCCTTCACCCACACACTTCGTTTTATCTTCCATCTGTCCACGCTGGGGACAAAACCAGCAAGCCACCCGCTACTCGTTCGAGCCTCTTCTCTCGCATATCAGCCTTCAGCGTCACGCAATTATAGCCTCATCCAGAGAAAGTCACCCCACATCTGATACGATTAAACCTCTGATGCACCAGAGGTGAAAAAGCCGAGCAAAGCCGGCATCACAGAGTCACAGAGCTCCATGCAGCTCTGAATGTAAAGAGCAATTAGCACCTGACAAACAAACAATCAGCTCAACCGGATCAAACACCCAGAACTGGTGACACTGGGGGTTGGAAAAGAAAACTAAAATCAGAAATACAGACCTAAAAAGGAACCACTCGCAGCATTAGTGGCAAACTAATTCAACCGGCAGCTCGTTCTGAAGTAAATCGCAAGAATCAGCTCCGTGAAAGTGGAAAAGCACAAATGAAGCTTTTATTACCTGCTCTGCTGAGGAGTCCAGAGGCCTTACTGACGGGCTGTCCCTCCGCTGTCTGCCAGCATGATCCTGCTCACACACACACACACACACACACACACACACACACACACACACACACACACACACACACACACACACACACACACACACACACACACACACACACACACACACACACACACACACACACAAAAAAAAACACACACACACACACACACACACCTTTAAACACATGGTAAAGACAAAGACACTCGCATATTGACTGCTTTCATAAGTATTTTTCCCCCTTCAGAGATTTTTTTTTTGACATCCAGAATCCGCTCATTCTGGATTTTTGTGTTTTCTGTTGTTGGGACCTGAAGGTTGTACGCCGCGCTCACACCAACACACGTGTGGTTACCGTAATTGCGCTTTGCTGAGCTGTTGAGGAGATTTCTGAGAGGTGGTAACTAAAATATTCAGCGTGGAGCTTCTTGGCCTGCGTCCTCGAGTTTAAATATTTCATTATGACCTCATTTCTAATTTCTCCTGGAAAGAAAATAAAGAAAAAAAAATGATCCAAACACCCTGAACTGGAAAGGTGTTGTAACATTTACGTTTATTAATTACTGGATTTAAGTGTTTGCAGTGAGTGGGCCGCTGCTTCTGGATTGTGTTTGTTCGGGTTGTACCCGAGGGGGGGGGGGGGGGGGGTCCACAATAATCGTAGCTTAAGCCGTGACGGCAGCTTAGCCTGATCACACAGCTGTGATGGAAAAGTGAGCAGTGCAAGCTTTCAGGGATGAGCCAAGGGGAAGGAAAGAAAGGTAGGAATCACAAAAAGATAACATCCCTAACAGGCAAATACAGGTTCATCATCAGCGTGCATGTCAGTCATTTTGGGCTCTTATGAACACTTTCTTTTTCATTTTCTAGTTATAAAATAAGACTCAAATGATGGTTTCTGGACATGAAACGGGTCAAATTATATATACAGGGTCAAATTCATACATACAGCCATACTAATAGCGTTGACCACAAGCTTCCTGTAGCCATTAATAAGCTTCTGGTATAACTCTGGCTGGATTTTTGGCCATTTTATTCATGTAGGTGAGGTTCATTTAAACAGCTTGGTTTAGTGGCAAAGACTCAACATTAAAGCATATAGGTTCAACTGGGTTGAGGTCAGGGCTTAGGGAATAGAAACTCAATGTTGGTCTGCTCTTTGGGGAGGAGGTGAAATGTCTCTTCCAAAAGTTTCCCCAAGTCCCTTTTTGAATACCTGCACATGCGCAAAACCATCTTACCTCGCTCTTCCGCTCTTCAAGGGGACTGCGTGAAAAAAGCTTGCAAATCCACTCTGGTCTTATTTCTTTCTGCTGAGGTCTTCCTCTTCTTCTCATAAACTGGTACACGGTTTGCTTCTTGCAACTCTCAACCGTGTTCAAAGTATACAAGTGAGAGCAGCGGCGCTACAATTAACGGCTAACAACGAAGCTAACCGCTAAGCTAACCGCATACGAAGTGCGCAGCCAGCAAGAGCAAACTAACAATGAATGGGCACGGACACTGGCGTTATGTGAGCGTGTCAGACTGATTGGCGTGTGAGACGACAAATACATAAGATGGTACACCAGGGGAGTTCTTCGGGGGCGGGGACCAGAACAAAAGTCTGACCAATCCCTGCCATTTGGTCCGAACTTCATTGAGAGCTTGAGCCTAGATGGTTCCTGAACATATTGATTCCTCTCATCTCAGGCAGGCAGTTTGGGTGTTGACACATCCAGTCAACTTTCACTAACGAGGAATCTAGAGTAGGCCTAGAAGACTTTGCCAACTTGCGTACATCTATAATTCTCAACTCTACAATGAGCTCCACGGATGTTTCTATTGTTCTGAGTATCGATCAATCCAACGAGTGCTGTAAAACTATATCTGTTCAGCTGCCAAAGAGAAGCTTTCCGCTGCGGTGAATGATGAGGAGAATCAGGCTGGCCTTGACCTTGTCAAGTCAAAGACAAGGTGAGACCTTCAACAACGCTTATTAAAATATAAGTTGAATGTTTATCATTTATGCAGTCCTGTACATCTATCCTTTTCTTTAAAATTCAATTAAATTGTGATTATTCTGGAAAGAGAACAGTTCAAATTAATCATAAACCCCATAAAAGAATATTAAATTAATGTTCGTTATGGGTGCGTTTTTAACTTCTCACCAGAACTATGCCATTAATGAAACAGCTCAGCGTTTGGCTGGTGGTCAAAGTGACGGCCTTAATGCTTGAATAACAAGAAGACAACAGAGACACACCAGCTCGTCCAGCTGAGGGCTGCAGTCTGGTCCCAACTATCTAAGGGAGGACACGCTTCACACTCATTGTTCTGATAAGCGGCTGATAAGGATGCGGGTCAGCGGAACCCAAACGGGGGCGTCTATTTCCACGTTATCATTCCGTTTTCCTGTTAAACGGAGGAAAACGCTACTTTACCGCTTTCTTAATCAAGCTGACCCCCCCCCCCCCCACACACACACACACACACATCCTACTTACTATAGGGAACGATGTGCAAAATGATCATAATCACAGCAGTGATTAGGACAAAATACCAAACATTATCACGCATTCACTGAGCGTCTTGCATCATTTAATACGGCTGCATTACAACTTAATGAAGCATCACGTTGAACCCAGCGACTGTTCAGATGGAGTTTAATAGGGGCAGATCGCTCACCGCCGTGTCTACGGTCAAACTAAACATGGAGTACGCATAATGGAACAGGACAGATATTCCTTTTCCTAATCTGCAGAGTGCTGTTACCATAGAGCCCCTGAAACCCCGTGGTGGGAGTTAATTACTAGGTGCGGGGTGAGCTATGACGTGAGTGTTTCTTTCAGCGGGCAAAGGTTTCACTCTGACCGCTGGTTTGTTTTTTCTAACATCCTCAAAAGAAAGGTGGATTTCTTTCTCCCAGATCAAAGCGCTGCTAAGATTTACATCTGCAGAGCATGTCAGATATTTTGTAGTATGAAAAGAAACGCGCAATTTGATGAGAATTTAGGAAAGAAGAAAACTTTAAGGCATTTTATTGTCAAGTAGATGTGTTCCATGTTTTCTGAGCTGTACTTTAGAGTAAGGTATCTGAAAGTTGAAGTTTGTTTGCATCACTTGAGAGGCTCAGCATCCCTACTGGTTCATGTCTGTCTTGTTTACATAAGCTCCTCCTTCTTCCTCGGTACCATGTATCAAAGACAGAGGCCTCCACCTAACCTCCCCTGTCTGTATCCTGGTCTATCTGAGATGCTCAGTCATCAGTTCATCCTCCTGGGGAAGGAGGCTGGTTCATGTGTAGTCTGGTGGATTTGGGGAGGACAGCCCATCTATTTTCACAACCCAGCGTTTTAGGTTTCGTATCTTCTTCTAGAGTCAGGCTCCAATCATCTACTTTGACAAACAGGGCAAGGAGAGCTGTGATCAGAGAAGCAGCCATGACAGCCCAGGTAACTCTAGAAGAGATGAAACGCAGCCACAGGAAGTGTCGTTTTCAGTTTGCCACAAACCATGTGGTGGTCATGTGGAAGAAAGCGCTCTGCTCAGATGAGACCAAAGGTCAAATTGTGGCATAAAAGCAAAAACGGTGTGTAGGGGAAAAGTGACCCTGCAATTCATCCTGAACATACTATCCCCACAGTGGAACGTGGTAGCAGCAGGCTGTGGGGATGCTTTTCTTCCATAGGGACAAGGACGCTTCCCAAAGCCGATGGGAAATGGATGGAGCTGTCAGAGGCTGCAAAAGGCTTAGAACTGGAGCAGAGGGTCACCGTCCAGAAGATAAAGACATTTAACAAACAGCCAGAGCCACAATAGAAAGGTTAAGATCACACCTCATCAGACCCAAATCCATTACCTACATCCATCAAGGGAACCTGTGGCAAGACTTGATAGTCGCTGTGTCAGTTTCTAGATGTGAATCCTGCTGGAGACATACCTGGACAGAGTTGACTCAGTGGGAGAGAACATACACGCAAGCTCACCCGATCGTTTTCATTCCACTTTGTAATCATGCTCTTAAATACGATAACATTTGTGCTTCTAATATCACAACAAGCAAAAAAGTTTAATGGATATGAACGACTCTGCAGGAGGTCTACTTCTAATGCTGAGCTGGCTTTAGATCACAATCCAGGTATATTTGACCATGACTTTAGTCTCTGTATTCTCATTGTGACTGCAAGTGCCAGGTGGGATACCCAAATACGCTTTATTCGGACTGGACCAGTCAAAACTCTTTTAGGCGGTAGCATATACCACACATAGCCTTCAGAGCAGCTGCCTTAAGTTGCTGAGTTTTGTCTTTGCAAATTAAAATGGGCTGATTGATCATTTATTCATGGTCAGAGAGCTCCGGGTTGCTTTCACTGTCAGTTGGAGTAACCGTCGAGCTGCACCGGGACGCACTACCCAATCAGCTTCAATCAAAAGCCTTTAGTGAGTGTGAGCAGACAGTACACCCCTGCAGACTTACGAGTCATAACAACAAACACTGATGAGCCAGGGAGGCCCGTACCTTCACACTGCCTCCACATCTAGCAACGGGGATTCTGGTGTTTCAGGTGAACGGTCGTCTCCGTCTTACGTAAGATTTATGCAGCCAAAAACGATTGTCTCGTTGCCACTCCATATCAGGACAAAATTAATTTGAAAATGTTTGGAAAGCAGGATGTTGTGTTCATTTGTTGAAAAGGACACCTCTAGTAGAAAAAAAAAACATTGTGTAAACCTATTAGTTGCACCCCCACCTGGTTTAACCTGATAGAAGGTTTCTTTCTTGGTGACTAGAGGGATAGTTAACTCATCACCTTTACTAAAGCAGTATTTCATTGTAACATTTTTAATTTGGCAGAAGTTGCACCCCCACAGAGGCTGAGTTTGCCCTGTAAATTCATGGCTTTCTTCAGCAGAGCAAAGGCGTCGCTTCGTCAATCAGCTCGGAGAGATCTGCTGAATGTCCCTCCTTTCCCCAAACAGATTCGATGGGAGCAGACCCAGGCTGATGATGTGCAGAGGGGAGAGTGCTACACATCATCAGTCTGGCCGCTTCAGCACCAAATCGCAAGTCGTCATTACACAAGTAGTCATTACAGGCTATGTCTTTACCTGTCTCCTGTCACACCTCCTGCTTTTCTCATCCAGTAGGATTCTGTTGTCATGGAGATCAGACTCCTCCCCCATAAAAACCTCCTGAAGCTCCGCCCACTGAAAGGCACACTCCGTCAGCTGCTGCTTCTGCTGCTGTGAAGTGCAGAGGTATTAAATGCTTTAGAGTTTTTGCCTTCAGTTTTTCTACGTTAGGACTTGAGCTGTTGTATTATTTTTATTTTTTTAAACAGTTTGCAAAAAGCAGCAGAGCAGCTGACGTGAGCTCCTTGATGATGACGGAAGCCGACAGATATGCTCTCAGTGAGAGGGGGCTGAAAGTGAACGGACTTGCTCTGAAGCAGAGTACTCACACTCTCCAGCTTCTGCCGCTGCTCCTGCTGTTGTTGGATCCGTCTCTGTCGGTCGGCCAGAATCTGCTTGATTCGTTCCTGCTCAGCCAACTGCTGCTGCTGCAAGGCCAGAACCCCAAAAGAAATTCATTAGTTCAAAAGGTTATTCTTGAAACCTAAAAGTCGATTTTCTTTCCTTTTATCGTGGACAATATCAATACGTACAACCCAGCTGTCATAATAATAATAATAATAATAACAATAATAATAATGATTATTATTGTTATTATTATTATTATTATTATTTTTTTTTTTCTGTGACTAAGTTTTCTCTTTATAGCGCTTCATGTGAGACGGGAAAAACTTCAAAATAATTCATAACCCTTGAGAACGTTTCCAACACATTTCCTTCTCTTAATCGTGGTATTTTATTTTTTGGAGTGTTTCCTTTTCTGTATTGTTATGTTTTTTTTGAAGGTTACTTTATCACCTCCAGCAACATTTGTTTTTCCTGTTTGTTGCACTAAAAGGAAGGTATGGGTTTATTTAAGCAGAGCTCTAAGAATATAATAATATAGTAACAATAATAAGAAGTACTCTCAGCTAACAGAGGAGACCGTGGGCTCCGTTAAAGGAGATTGGAGGAACTAGGACAGGAGAGGACAGACAAAAAAAAAATAATTCTATTCAAATGCACTTAAAGATCCAAAACTTTATAGCAGAGTTTGGGCAAAATGGCAGCCCTTGATACTTACCTGGGCAAAACCTCTCGCTCTGACTCATAATACTGACAGGATCGTCCCAGTTTCTGATCTGGTTTATGAAATATCCACAGCTGATGGTTTGTAATTTAATTACTGACCCATGTCAGACTAATGTGGTTAACTCTGAGTGTGAGCTTTGGACTGTTAACAGAACACGGCTGAGACCCGAGAGATCAAGACTGAGCTGCGAAGCAAGTGTGTGCAAGCTTCCCTCGGCGTGCATACCATCTGATCTTTGCATTCATAGGTTACACCCACATAACATCAGTAACTGTACGAAGCTGTTTTTGTGGTATTTGGCATCAGTAAGAGCGCTCTCTCTGCTGCTGTGCGCACACAGAAGGGAGATTTATGTAGCAGTAACATTAAGGAAATAAAAACGATAATATTTCAACATTTTCTCAACATTAAAAAGAAGAAACATTCTTTGACCAACAAAATGTAGCCAAATCATTCATTATTTTCACAGTTTGCTGTCTGCTTTACGCCAAAGAGCCATTTTGTCATCCATTAATCTTGCCTCATGTGATCAAGAGATCAAAGCACAAAGGAATGTACCATAACACTGACAACAGGGAACCAGAGCAGTCATCAATCGTTTGGTTTGAGAAATGTATATGTATTAATTTTGCTAAGAGATGCCCCGATCAGAAATTTGCGGTTGATTTCCAGGCTCTGGTTTTTGCAAAACTTCGTCCTGATGACACCAATTTTAGCCAACTCTAATTTCTGCTAAACAACTATAGAATTAATAGAATATAAGAGCATTCAAAAACGTTTTTCTAGGTTTCCTGCAGGGTTTTACTATTTTATAACAAAGACATTAATTATGGAACTGATATCTTAAACTGTCTGACATGTAGTTAGCATCACTAACCTCAAATATCAGTCTCTGTATGTATACCTGAGACAACGTTGAGCCTTACCGCAACTCTGAGGTTCTGCCAACATTCCTACATCTAGCATGTTTGACGACAGAAAGAGGATAAAGAGAGCAACTTTGCTGAGCTCTGTATTGCCTTCTTGTTAGCTGCTGAGAGTCTTGCTCTCTGAAGGAACCACAGACAGGTCTCTACATGCTGTAAAAAGTAGTCTCCTTTTAGTTAGCTTCTTACACCTCGGTGCTTCCTCTGGTTTTATTTCAAACACCTTACTGATGCTGAAAAAAGTTCATCTTTTCACCCTGTTCTCCACCAAACAGTTCAAGCATGGTGCGATCGCCGCTGGGCAAACAATCGGCCAGCCACCGGTCGTAGCCGTCGCTCAACCAGCTAATTTCTCGGCGCATCAGTTTTGTTCAGTAAAAACGTGAGTAGATTGCATTTAGTCAAAGTTATTCAGAAGAAACGTAGTTTCAGCAAAACACAGGAGAATAATAAGTGGCCAATGGCATTGCTACACAAATCCCATTAAATCCCAAAATACTATCAGTGTCAATACTTCAGACAACACCTTTTCCGATATGAAGGTGAACAAAATTCACATCACAATAAAAAAAAAAAACCTGCCTGTTGTCGCTGGTGACCCCCTCCTCCTCCTCCGTGACCCCCCTCTCTGCCTCCTTCGCGATCTTCTGTCTGTAAGCGGAGAAACTCGCGTCTCAGCGTCCATTCACCGGGAGCGTTCACAATGGAGCTGAGAGGGGACAGAGCAACAAGGAAGAGAGATGGTGAAACGTACTAACAACACGGTAGTGATCAGGTCCACTGGAGGGCTAAGACACGGTGGGAGGAGTTGCAGAAGGACCCCCTCAGAGATCATCCTGGGAGCAAGCGCTCAGTCAGAAGAGCCATCTGCTGTGGGACATGGAGGGACACCAACAGAGAAACTAGTGCAATCTGTCTGTGGACAGAAATACATGTCCATGTGTCTGCCAAAGCAGCGACTTATTCGCACCGTTGTGCTTTAGTATCACCAGCACATAAATAGTTAAATGACAGAGATAAACTCTTATGACATTGGTTCAGGGTGTTTTTTTTGTTCTAAGTTAGGTTTGTATGTCAAAGAGCAATATGCATAATATGGGTCAAATTTAATATCATAATAGCAGAGACATCTGATCATATCTGACCCTCCTTAGGCTGCCTGTTGAAATGATTACCTGGGTTCGCCTTCCTCCTCTGTGACCTCATCTTCTTCATCCTCACTACCACTGTACTCGAACTCCGGACCCTCTAGGAGAGGGAGAGATACAGAGAGAAAGTGGTTCAGAAGTCAGACTGATTTCACCAGACTGATTATCAGCGAGGTAGGTGTTGATCATTCACAAACGGCAGGCAGAGTGGTTGGAACCATGGAGCTAACCCAGCAGATACAGCGCAGTAAAACAATCTGCCTCAACCAAGGTCCCGGGAGTGGCGCCGGCTGCATTGAGTTTGGCTGGGAAGTTAGCTGCCACTGGGAGGCCAGGAGTACGTTTCAGCCACGGCTAACGCTTTGGGCCGGCCCCTCTCATATGCAGAGATTATTTGTACATTTTTTAACCACTCACCTCAATGATGCAAAGATTATTACAGCTACAGTGATAACAACATGTGCTGCTAGGGACACAAAGGGTTTCCAGTAGAGCTGTACGATTTAGCCAAAAACCAATATTGCCATATATTTCAACCATAATTGCGATTTAATCAAGACTTTTCTCAGCATTAAGCACAGACAACAAAAAAGTTGTTTGCAAACAAGGACTACTTAAAACAAGAAATGTAACTGTTTTATATAAATCAGAATATTATTATTCAAGAGAATAAGTTGTTGATTTGGACATCAATCCTTGTTGAACATAAAGTGCAACCAACAAACAAGTTTATATTAAACTGTTTGACCAGTACTTAACGCTGGTGAGGTTCCTGAAAGTTTCTGGTAATAAAGTATGATTATATAAACTCCAAAACAAATAATAAAATTAGATTATCTCACTGCAGCAACTCTCTTTCATGTGGAGGCAAACCCACTTTAAACATATTACCGACACCTAAAGGATGTTTCTCATCCATTAATTGTTAGATAGCCAAAAGTTGCAGACCTCTGCGATTTGAAAACTGTGTTTCTTTTTAAATTGTGATTATATTGTAAATGCGATTAATTGTCCAGCCCTAGTTTTCAGAACTCTGAGGCTTCAGTTTTCCCACTGACTTTCTTTAAGGGGTTTAGCAACCAGATTTAATCATTTGTAGCCAAGAGCTTTACTCTGTGATATATTAAAGAATTATTTTTGCTCTTTAACAATGTATTATGGGAAAACCTGCTCAGTTATATAACTTGTTTCACTTATATTACTTGTTTATGAGTTCACATAAAACTAAGAACAACATGTGTTATTTTGCTATAACTTGTTTTAACTTGTGGTGGGAACCTATGACAATGTGTTGTGGGAAAGACTGATTCTGTATTCCTTATTTTGCGCTATCATCTGAGTTTGCAATATTATTTTGCTTCACACACTGCTGAGATGCTGGGAATGGTTTTTGTTTTGGAAACGGGACGAACAAATCACATGGGAGAGAGAACGGGCCACTCTCGTTCCCGTCTGATACTTTGTTTATTGGTATAAAAAGGAGGGAACCGCCCTCATTCGTTGAAGTCTGCCGTGGGTTGTGTGGACGCCCGGCCGCGTGGATTGCTCTCTAACCGGACTGACCGACTTCCCAGTCCGAACCATGGTAAGAGATGGAACAACACGCCTGTTTGAAAGCTTGTCGGCTTTGATGCTTGCTACTTTGCTATATTCTGTGGGGATAATGAAGGACATAGTTATCCTAGCAGGAATAGTGTTTTTTAATGCTTGCTACTTTGCTGTGTTCTGTGGGGAATAATAAATGTGGGCCTTATATTCTAACAGAAACAGTGTTTGAGTCCTTATTTGTGTTTGCCGATCTCTTCCGAACCTGAATAAAAATTTCATAAAACACTCTGCTACAAAGATGGGTGACTGGGAATCAGTGAGTTGAGTAGTCTTCTTGCATTTGGACGGTTGTGGGTTTGATTCCAGATTCCCCTTATCACATGTTAATGTGACCTTGGGCAAAGCACCACCGATCTGCATATCTGTGTATAAATGTGTGGGTGTCAGTGAGTGCAATGGGGGCGAATGTGGCTCTAGTGTGAAGCGCCTTCAGAGGTCAGTATAACTAGAAAATTATTACACAAATTCAGTTCATTTACTGATATAATAAGTTCATGGTAAATGGCTTGTACTTGTATAGCGATTTAATTAGTATTGACGACCTCCAAAGCACTTCACACTACAGTCAGTCACCCATTCACACCCTGACGGTGGTGAGCTATTTTAGTAGCTACAGCTGCCCTGGGGCAGGCTGACAGAGGCGCGGCTGCTATAAATCGGCGCCACCAGGCCCTCTGACCACCACCAGCAGGCAATGCGGGTGAAGTGTCTTGCCCAGGGACACAACGACAGAGACAGTCAGAGCAGGGGATCGAACCGGCCACCCGCCAATTGCAGGACGAACTCCCTAACCTCTGAAGCTGTGAAAAAGCAGAAATCAATATCAATTTAATTAGCAAGCTACTATAAGAGGATGTCATTTGTGTTTGAAATCATTGGAGACGGTGACCTCTGCTTTGGCCTTCATTGCTTTGGATCAAAACTGCTTCGCCTGTAAGAAAGCTGCTTCTTCATCAGGAACGCAATCAAGACGGCTTCAAACGCAAGAGTCAGTACGAGCGGGACCCAACGCTGTGATGCAGATTCCTTGTCCCAACAGTGCAGAGCTTGATCAACAGTGGCGGCAGGAGGGTGCAACAGCGTCTACTTGCTAATGGGGGCAAAGACTTTTGGAAAATGTCCTTGTAACGAGATGGGCAGCAGAGAAGTCACTTTTGTCCAAGAAAAATAGCCACGACTGAGATTCTGCAGGAAATATGAGGTCACACAGACTCCTTCCAATTGTTTGGGACATCTGGAAGTGTCGTTTGTCCTGGTAAGAAGAATGGAGTGCCTCTAGGACTCCTGTATCGTGCCAAGAATGAAACCTCCTGATGAAATCTATCTGTTGGGTTGTTTCTAATCCAAGGCACTCGGGTTTCTCACAATTCTGCCCATAAACTCTCCAATGAATAAAGATTTGGTTGAAAATGTCCTCCAAGAGCACCTTCTTCCAACTGCCTCTTGTGATGGGGTATCTATTTTAAGCCTGACGGAGCTCCATGTCCCAAGGAAAAAGTGATAAAGAGGTTCAAAGATCAGAACGCTGACGTTTCGGTGGTCAGGAAACTCCCGAGATAAAGCTGGCCTGTGGTCAGCTTTAAAAAAAAAAAAAAAAGGTGGATAAACTAAAGGCAGGAAAAACTGGGATCAAATTCAAGCACTGATAAGACAAGAATAGGTCCCCATTAGTCAAGTCCTTGGACCAGAGGTTGATATCCAGCATGTGAGATAGAATTACATGTTATGAACAAGAGAGCAGTAATGTAAATATTGGCATAAATGGGATGCATCTCCTCAGAAAACTAAGCTTTTGTATAACTGGGACCTACCTGGGGTTATCAACTGGTATTGGTAGAGATTTAAGAAGCTATTTTGACATGTCAAGTAATGTCTGCAGTTTGTTTAGGCTGAAAGCACGTGAGAGTGCGAGAATTAAGGAAGATAACAGGAAGGCTGAACAGAGTACAGCAACATTACTGAGTTTATTACAGCCCATCTGCCAAGGAAGGTACAGTTACCTGAAGATAGAGTTCAGGTCATTATTATACAGCAAATACACACAGATTGCTGCTCTATAGTAATGCTAGCCACGCTTTCGGTGCTATTTGTAAGCATAGGACAGTAAAAGCCGCTTAAAGTGTTAACTCCTATTATTTTAGCAACGTCTGAAAATAGCTATGAAACCTTGTGTGACATCGCCTCTGCTGCTAATATAAATAACTGCTGACAACCCGGGGCTGCGAGACTAGAAAAACATGTTGTGACAGCCATTCTTATATCCTCTTTAAAAATAGTTCTTAAAGAGAAAGTAGAAGCATCTAAAATTGGTAGGGGATTTTTGACGTCATATGCACACAGGAAGTGTAGCAAGGGGGTTGAGGCTCTTGCAACAACATTTGGACGACATCTGTTGTGAGAGAGTCAAACGCTGAATGCCGACTTGACTCTCCAGATGTTCAGATTAAAGGTAACACAACACAGGTGGAGTTGGTTAAGGCTGGATGATAGAAGAAAAGGTCGGCAGCATTTCCCGTCCTGATAGCCCCCCCCCCCCCCCCCCCCCACGCTGTGTTGTCATGTGAAGCTCTGGCCTATGCTGCGCCTCCGAGCCCCGGCTAGAGGAGAAAGAAACAATTTGTTGCTTTAAACTTCTTTGTGGGAATGATGCGTCTCGCAAAGCAACGCCCATCGTCGCTCAAACTACACCCTTGGGGATGCTAAAACATGACGCGTCCTCTATGCATCACATCGGAGCTTTACTTTAGGTTTTGTTTTCCCACACGCAGTAACGCTACAGGCATTTTATTTAGTCCAGGGAACAGCGGAGGGCATGCACACTTACATGGTTTGAAACACACACACGTAAAACACAGGGAGCGAGCAGAAAGTCTCCAGCCATTTAGTGTGCTTTTGGAGGCTCAGAGATTAGAACCAGATGGTCATTCTGTTTCCTCCTTCCTTCCTCTCAGCCTCTCTCTGCTCAGTCGTCCTTCTCTTTTCTGTCTCTCTTGCACTTCAGCAAATAAACTCAAATCTATCTTGCGGATCTGAGCAGATCTTTTTTTTCCTCCCATGCCAGAACAAAAAGCGCAGGAAGGTCCTACATAACGGCGCTGCCGCCTTTCCACCTGGCCGACATTGGCAACGCGCGGTCAGCTCGTCCCCAAAACGCACGAGGATGAGTTATTTTCACAACGCCGCTCCTCCCTTTTTGTTTCGCATTCCAGCTGTGCTGACTTTTGTCTGTTCCAGTCCCTCCAAAATCCCTGCTTCCTTCCTTTAAAACAAAACAATCAAAGCATTGTGGTAATGATGTCAGAAAGGGCCGACTCTGGGCTCACCAAGAGAAGTTGTGTAAAAATGTGGGCAACGGCTGCGGCCAAGGGAAACATTTCGCTGAACGTTGTTAAGGAAAATCTAGAGCCGGAGCAGAGAAGCGGGAGTTTCTGCTGCTGAACGGACGCAGCTCACACGAGCAGTAAGTGTGGGATCCATCTGGAAATGTGAGAACTGAATCATCACGGGGGCAGCGCTCCCGTCTAGCGGGTCGGGTCAGCTGCCCAGAGCATCTGGAGAAAAAGGCCCGAAAGCCTGTCGACACCGCTGCTGGATCCCCTCACCTTTCTCTCGCTTCTTCCTGGTTCTGTCCAGGTGGTCTTTCAGCATGATGCGGACCTGCCTCTCGTTTCCCAGGTCCCTGATGAAGGCGTGCTTCAGCAGGGCGTCTGTGGTGGGCCGATGCATGTGGTTTTTGACCAGGCAGCTGTCGACGAACGACAAGAAGCGCTTGGACCTGTGGAAAGCGAGGCAGAGAAACGTGTCCAGTGAAATGTTAAACACTGTTAGACGGGGCAGGAGGCTTGAAAACTGCCGTTCTTTGTTTCATCCTCATCTAAATGTCGCTCAGTTGTTGGAACATTTATAGGCGTAAATGCTTCGTTCTACAGTACATGGCAAAAGAATCCATAGGTGGACCTTTCTTTCCACGTTTGATCTCAACACAACTACACGCTTTGATGCATTTTAATTTTTTTTACAGAACAGACCGAGAAGCGTTGCATCCATGCGTCTTCAGCTCTCTAAGTCAGTGCTTTGTAGAAACCACAATTTGCTGCAATTACAGCTTCAGGTCTCATGGGGCATCGCTCCGCCAGCTTGACACGTGCAGACGGAGAACGTTTTGCTCGTTCCTCTTTGCAAAAAAGCTCAGGCTGGATGGAGAGAGCATCTGTTTATTTTCACCTCCTGCTGCAGAAGGTTGACTGGGTTTAGGTCTTTATTTTGGGCCATTCTTGAAATAAAGCCTTGCGTTTCACAGTTGAGCCCAGCACTTTTCACACCCCTGGTTGATTTAGATTAAAAGTTATTTTTAATCAACCCAAGAAGTTTGTTTCTGATAGGCAATGAATGACAATCTAAGCAGAAGGCGCATCAGTTATATTTACATTTTTGCAAAAATGGCATGTCGAAAGTGATTTCCCCTCTTCTCGGTACTTGCTGCATTGCTGTAATCTTTAGTGGCATTACAGCAATGCCACGTACCACAAAGAAAAATTAAAAGATAGTTTTTAAATGTGGTGGAGCGTAAATAATTATGGGCTTAACTACAGCCCTGGCTGTATGTTTAGAGTCACTGCTCCGCTCGAAGGGAGACCAATGACTAAAATCTATTGCAGCCTCTGACAGCCTTTCTTCCAGAATTTGCCCTTAATAAGCATTGTTCATCTTCTATCAACTCTGACTCTGCTGGGGAGAAATATCCCTGCATTATGATGCGGCCACCTCCATGTTTTCACTGGGAGGATGTTTGCTCTGGGTGATGTTTAATGCTAGGCTCTGGCCACACATACTGGTGGTCTGCATGTAGGCTTAAAGGTATAATTTTACAACCGTTCATTTACATATTTGCTCTTTTAAGGCCATATTTGTCAAGGGCATGACTAACTGTCCATCCATCCATCATCTAAATCTGCTTATTTGTGCAGTGTCATGGAGAGCTCTGGTGCCTACCTCCACCTGTTATCGGGCGAGAGGCGGGGTCCACCCTGGAAAGGTCACCCAGTCCATCACAGGGCAACACAGAGACATATAGGACAAACAGCCATGCTCACACCTAGAAACGCCAGTCAACCTAAAAGTCATGTTTTTGAGCTGTGGGAGGAAATCGGAGTACCCGGAGAAAAACCACGCATGCATAGGGAGAACATGCAAACTCCATGCAGAAAGACCCCAGGCCGGGGTTTGAACCCAGGACCTTCTTGTTCCCTGCAAGGCAACAATGCCACCAGCTGCTCCACTGTGCAGCCCCACGACTAATTGTGATATTAATATTTGTCCAGTAGTAATAATCTGTCGACAGATTCTCCCACCCTCATTGTGGCTCCATGCAGCTCCTCCAGAGTAACCGGGGCCCTCTTGGCTGCTTACCGCCTGGCTCTCCTTGCCCAGCCTGTACATCCCGTCTCAGCAGGCTACCGTTGAGCCTCTCTCTGCCCATGTTCAGATGATGGATTGATCAGAGCTCTGTGGGGCTCTGTCCACATCTTCCCCCCTGACCGGCGTGCTGTCTTCATCATGCTGTTTGATCTCTACTGCTCTCTAATAAACCTTCAGAAGCCAGTTGGTTGCACAGGATTTTGTTCAGGGGTTATCAAAGTAAAGGGAGCTGAATACAAATACATGCCACACTTTTCAGACTTTGTTTGTAAAACTAAACTGGAAACCATGAGTCGTTTTCCTTCCCCTTCACTGCTTCGCACTAGTTTTGGACTATTATATAAAATAAAAAAACCTCCACAGAACGATATGACAATTTCCTTACTATTTAGTCATTCTGTTTTCTAGAGCAGGTTGTTTAATAATAATTTATCTGAGTTAGTCCAGGAAACACAGAATAGCTGTTCAGAAACGCTGACAACAACTTTATGTATTGCAATAGCGAATGAGTGAAGAATAAAAGTTTAAACTAAGATGTTTGAATCAATTTGGACTCAAAACCCATCAATTTAAAGACCAAGAAGTTGCCCACAAGAAACCATAACAGATCAATGCAAGAAGCAGACAAGTCAATGAAATTCACATCAATACCTGCGTCTAGTAGCTGGTACTCATTTCCCAACTTACCTCCGGTCAGTTCATCATTCCTCACAGCACTCCCAAAGAAGATGTCTACAATGTAAAGCCCGTCTTAAAAGCTTTAAGGCAAAACCTACCAAGAGAACCGAACGTCGAACGGGACTGTTGGCTGTTTTTTGGACAGGGAAGGGAGAGCGATGCGTGTTGCTGCTTGGTTTTACCGCCTTAGGGAGGCCTCGGGCTAAAAGCATGGGAAAGCTCTGCACTCCAGACCCGCGGTAGCTATTAAAAGCTGCTCGGAGAAAAGGCGTTTCTGATCATATTAATAGTGAATGAAAGACAGCAGCTAGGGTCAGTCCAGAGTTCACAGGGAAGAGCTTCTCTATTATGGATGGAAGGGCAGGAAGTACAAGAAGGGTGAATGAGACAAAGAGGTAATAACCAAAACTTCATTTAGACCACAACTTACACCTAAATACAGCAAAGAGTCTATTTTATCAATCAGACGAGTGACTAGCAGTTATCTTCACGTCTAGATCTACTCTCAGGTTTTTTGTTCTTTTTTTTTTTTTTTTAATCAAAGGAAACTGTAAGAGTGTCTCTTGTTTGATTGTCAGAGGTATGAAACCCACAACAGAAGCCACCTCGGAGCCTAAAGCGTGCGTACTCTACCCTCTTATGTGTGTACATTCGGGAGTGCGTTCACAGACTCACCATTTCTTTGATTTGAGCCTGGGCGCGGGGTTTCGAGGAATCAGAAACAGAGCTCTCATGGGATGCATGTCGCAGAGAGCTGCAGAGGATCCGCGGTCAGTCATGGGAAAAAAAGAGGGAAAGTGTGTCAGGACCACTGAGAAGTGATTTAAAGCATCTTTGAAGGAAATGGAGACGGTGACTTCTACGAAACCTTCACAGAAAACAGTCAGCAAACCCTCTATCAGTTCAGAGATGACAAACTTGTGATTTTTGAGCCTATCATTGTGGTTGTTCGCTACTAAGGCAAAATCCAAAAGCATGAGAAAAGAGCCCAACAGCTTTTTCAGCAGCAATAATTGAGATCGACCTTGTCCACCTCTGGCTTTTTTTTGACCCGTCCCCAATCATCAGCCCTCTGCCACCATGCTTGGCTGTTTAGATGTGGTGTTTGTGAAAATGAGTGACGTTTGCTTTCTCTCCAAACACAGCACTGTGCATTACGACAGAGTCTCTCCCCTTCAGGGTCATCTGTCCGAACATTTGGTGTTCTGATGGAACCTGAAAAACGCTGCCATGTTTGTAGAGAGGGACAAAGCAAGTTTGGTCTTACGCTGCTTCAGTCTAAAATCTGCTGTCATGAGCTTCAAAATTTAAAATGCCAAATAAGCCTGACTGAGACGGAGCTCTCAGTTTTCTTGGAATGTCTCCTAGAATCAGATACGGGGCGTCTCGGGCCTCAGACTGACCTCCTCTGACTTCTACTCCAGGGAAGCCTGGTAACTGCTTTAAACATTCTCCAGTTGCAATTTCCTAACCCTGGTGGAAAAAATAACGGGGTGCCTTGTGGGTTACCATTTTTTATTTAAAAATGTAAAAAAAAATGATTAAAATTAAAATCAAAGACAGTCATGACTTTTACATATTTATTTTTTGACCAGCAATAAATTAAACAGGCAATATGTTAATGAATCAAACAACAGACTGAGTTTCCTAATTTTCTTTGTGTTTCGGTGTCTATTCTTATCAACCAGAATTGTTTCATCAGAATTGTTTCATAAGAAAAAGTTGTTGTATTTTGCTAATCTCGCCAACTTTAATGAACGTCGCTGGACGTTTATGGTTCCACTTTTCATTCATTTTAAATGAAAGCAAAATAAAAAGAAGTAAAACCTGGTGATAAAAGACAAAAGTGTTGCATCTATCACTTTCAGATTTAGACATTTCAGAGAATCTTCCTTTTAAAAAAGTTACAAGCTGTGTCGCTCTGCATCAAATCTATGCGCTGGAGGTCATGATTTCTGCCATTGTTGAATTGAGTTTGGGGGCCGCATAACATCACTTCAAGTGGTCCCAGGGCTGAACTTTGGACACATTTGTCTTGAAAAATTGGCTTCAAATAGTTTGGAATTGACCTTATACGCCTTTACTGCCTGACGGGTGACAACAGTTGTCTCTCCATCTTTGCACTCTGTTAACATGCACGAGAATGTACCTTTATAATGGTGCTCACACTTATCCCAGTTCACCCACCCAAACAATATATACAGCAGGAACTCCCTGTTACCGACACCCTTAAATGATGGTGGAGCCTCCCCAATGGCAGGTCACAGTTTTACTTTAATAAATATGGACACAGAGTAATATGTTATAAAATAAATGTATTCAATTCGAAGAGTTGACTGAGGGTCCACAAACTTATATGTGAATTTTCTACATTGAGAAGTATTCATAACTTACGAGGGGCTCCTTCAGCCATCTCCAGCGCAGTGATGCCCAATGACCAGAGATCGCTCTAAAAACAAAAAGAGAAAGCAAAAGGCTGCGTCTGTAGCACACATAAGCTAAGAATAACCCTATCGGGCTGCCGTTTCTATCACAGTCTGTGAATCAGTTTGGCTGCTGACCAAGGCAAATCATCAAAGGATTAAAGACAATGTTTCTAAAACTAACATCTCACATTTCACAAGTGAACCACGGGACTCTTTTACAGAAGCACCGAAACTCGACTTCAAATCAAGGTAAATGTTAGGACTATACAGAAACCAGAGATTTGCATATCTTTAAGCATACCGGGTGACTGTGGCTCTGTGGTTTATAGTTGTCTTGAAACTGAAAGGTCGTGGGTTCAATTTCACCTCGCCCCTGTCAAGACAGGCACTGGACCTCACGTTGCCAACTGATCAGCGTCTCGGTGCATGAATGTCATCATGGCAGAGGGTGTGACTGAAAGGTTGTGGCTCTAGTGTAAAGTGCTCAGTATAAATTCACAATATAAAAAGACAGCGAAAATATTTTATTGTCTCTGTCGGACGTTTAGGTCAGTTATGATCAGCAAAGTTCTTTTTGTTTGCTACAAGAAAGATTAATGCCGGAACATTTTCAGAACGTTTTCTTCAAATACACAAATTTGCATTCATTTCCTCAATATGTGGTGAAAACTGCCTGACTTAGGTCGAATGTTTTAGCTTTTCATCCACAAGCTTCTCCCACTAATTTGCTGGACTTTCGGCCCATCTGTCCTGACAGAACCGAGTCGGGCTTTTACGCCACTTCGTATGCTTAGGGTCACTGTCCAGTTAGAAGACCCACGTGTGACAAACTCTTACTTCTCTTACACATGATGTGTCCTGTGAATGCAAAAAAAAAAAAAAAAAAACATCTCTCTCTAAAGACACCAATGATTTTGCTCCAATTATTCAGCCGTTTAGCAAATAGAAACAACTCTGATAATCCTAACTGACCTAAAACAGGAAACGTTTAGTCTCAATTTAATATCAGTGAGGATACATTGGTTTCAACTCTTTGTATTTGACATTAAAATTTTACATCTTAAAACAAATAAAATCAACAAACTACCCCGAATGTTTATCTGTGGGCGATAACTTTAAATAGATTAAAATTCATGCTGTGCTTTTGTAGTTGTAGGAGCGCTCAAAGCGCGTTACTATAGAGCCACATTCACACTCACAAACACGTTCATACCGGCTTGCAGGTCAGTAGGCAACTTAGGGTGTCTTGCCCAGGAGCACATCAACACGTGGCAGGAGGAACCCACCGCTTTCTGATTGCAAGGCAACAGCTCTGCACAGTGAGCCGCAGCCGGAGTGTAGCTGTTGCTAGCGGCTACAAATCTATTTTTTAACCACAGTTTGTTGTGTAGCCAGAACTAATTTCCAGCGGACTTTTCCACTAAAGCGACATTCACTACATTTCTGTACTGCGTTCTTGTAAGAAGGGCTGCTTCTGTTGAAGACAAATTACTCTGTAATCATAGGTGGCGTCTGGATTCTCGTCACAGGCGATGACCTCTGGAGCCATCCAATAGGGAGTACCGATGAAAGTGTTCCTTCGACCAATCGTCCTGTCCAGCTGGGCTGAGACTCCAAAGTCAACTGGAATAGAAAATTGTGAGAAAACATACTATAATTATAAATAAAATAAAAAAAAACATCAGATTTGTGACTGCAGTGCTGATCTGCCTGAGGCCGAACTACTCGCTATCTGAGTGCATTCTGTCTTACCCAGTTTGACCTCAGCATTCTCCGTGAGCAAAACATTTTGGCCCTTTATGTCTCGGTGGATCACATGATGGGAGTGAAGATGGGAAAGACCCTGGAAGACAAATATGTCCACAATGAGCCCACCCGTGCACGGACAAGTCAGATGACTACAAGCATGAAAGTGGCAGAGATCGCCTTATAAAGAACAGTTTCATCACATGCCCGGCTCCGTACGCGCTGAGACTCATGTTGGCTTCGTGGCAGTGCGAAAGAACATATATCATGCCTCTTTTAACCCATTAGCCAAATTTCCTGGAAGATTAATATAATGTTTGCCTTTATTCAGTCAAAATAATAGGGTTACAGTACTGACCCCCTTTTCTGCTGACAGCCTTTACAGTTATTTCCGGTGCAACATATTTAAGAGCGACACACCTGTGTGTTCGCTTTTGGAGATAATTAAACACTTAGTTTCCACTCACCTAGGTAACCAAATGGTAAGTTAGCCACTTAAAGAAAATGGGTCACAATTATGGCGTTCATAACAGTTTTTCACGTTGCAACAGCAAACATTAGTATAATATGACAGTAAAAAAATATGCAAGCAAAGCAGTTCTCAAACAAGCATATATTAGGGCCCATGACGACTATGGAGGAACTGCATAGATCCACAGCCCAGGTGGGAGGGTCATTCGCCGCAACAATTATTAGATGTGCACTGCCCAGATTTGGCCTTCATGGACGAATGTCAAGAAGAAAGTCATTTTTAATGAAACCATTGTCTAAAGTGCCACAAGCCCTGACAGGGACACAGCAAACAGTTTGAAGAAGGTTCCCCGCTCAGACGAAACCAAAATTGAGAGCCGTGTGGCAGAAAACCAGCAACGCACATCGCCATGAACGCAACATAGCCATGGAGAAACATGCCGATGGCAACATCATGCTGCGCGGATGCATTTCCTCAGCACAGACAGGGACATTTGCCAATGATGGGAATATGGATAAAACTAAATACAGGGGAATCCTAGAACCGAAAAGCTGCAAAAGACCTGAGGCCGAGGAGAGGGTTGACCTTTCAACAGGGCAACAACCCTTAACATACAGCCACACCTGAAATAGGGGGATTAAAGTAGGGCTGCATGATGTTATGAAATTACAATATTACTGTTTGATAGTGAAATGACAGCATGGACTACAACTGACCCATTTCTTTATCCCTTCCTGTTCCTTTTAATCATTGCATTGTCTTCACTACGCTCTGTGAGCTTTGTGATCTCAGTCACTAAAATTGATGACAGGTGTGGACATCAAGGGACAGACAGACCCAGCTGGACAAATATATTATTGCCAAGTGGAGCGTAAATGCACGACAGTTTAATATATTAACCTACCAAATACTGCGTTTAAACAGTCCATTGCAATTGCATTATTTGCAACATTGCAGGTGCTATGATTAGACGCTGTGGCAACTCTCAACAAATGCTCTTCACTGAAGACCTCCACTCAATCTGCTTAGGATCTAAAGGACAGGCAAGAATCTCTGTCTCTGGATGTGGGAACTTGGTTGAGAAACATAAAAAAGGCTGAAATTAAAGCTAAAAGTTTCTATAAGGGTTCCACAACTTACTGACTGAGGGATGCTGAAGCATAAATGCATGCCGCACTATTAAGATTTCATTTGGATCTATCATCCTCTATTCTTTTCTTTCAATATCACAGCTACACTTTGAGTTGGTCTATTGCAGGGATCACCAACCTTTTTGAAACTGAGAGCTACTTCATCGGTACTGTGTCACCAGTACTGACCTTTGAACTAGAAGAGTCAGCGCTCACCAATAAACATATTTTCAATGCTTTTAATATTACATATATATTTTTTTATTTTTTATTATTATCATTTCTTTTTTTTACTGCTATGACCTACCCGCATGATAAAAAACACCCCCCCTAAAAAATATTCTAGGGTCTTATATGCTTTGTATATATCAAGTGGAATGTGCGTACTACTCCATTTTATATAATACATATACTTATATTTATTTACCGACATAGCTGAATTAGATGTGTAGTTTTGTAAGGACCACATTCTAAAAGATATATTAACGCAGGCTGTGCTCTATTTTTAGCATGACTAGGGTGTGCTTACATGATGAGATATCCTGAAACTGACCTGATCCCATCAACAGGGATAGGGTTACATTATTTAAAGTTTTAGAAACAAACATCCAGCCGCAGTAAACATTTACGTTTTTTCTTAATAGTTCCCTTTTAACTGCTGAAGTGCTCGATTAGAGACCTTCTACCAGTAGTTTCAGAGCAGGCACACTTCTGTGTCCTTGTATTCTCGCTTCTTCAAAGGAGGTTAAATAAACAGAGGAAGTGAGTCCTATTTCAGACAATGACTTCAGCGTAGTGTCTCTCTGCGCATATGAGGGGATGTTGTGATGCTGAAACAATCAGGAGGAGACAGCGTGGCTGGCTGAAAATGTTGGTCCAGAATTGGTGTTTTTTTTTCGTCCCTTCGAATTTTTAAACAGTAAAAATAAACATTGCAGAGTTATAAATTTTGTCCTCGATAACAGCCCAATATCATCAGCGAAGAGGTTTATTTACACTGGGGACACAGGCAAGCTGAAGGACTGCTAGGTTTGTTAGTGCAGTCACAAACTCAACAAGACTAAACAGAAAGCAGCCTTTCTCAGGACCTTAGGAGCTCTTAAACAAACATATGCCTTAAACTGGTCTATTAAGTATGAAGATGAAAACATGTTTGGATATTTTTTACCCATTTTTGCATGTATTAAAACGGTCCACCATATATAACTCCTGTCCTCGAGGGCCAGTGGCCCTCAACTTTTAGATGCGTCCCTGGTCCGACACAAGTGAATCTGAACGACAGCCTGAGAAACATCACAACTGTGACTGTCACCGGGCCTGATTTGAAACTTTAGTACTGCTCTTAGCAAAACATTATCCTGAGCTCATCAGCATTTATTGCGCAACATTTTAGCTCAATAATAGTATAGTCCTAATTGAAACAATTTTTAGAGCCCTCTGATGAAAAAAAAAAAGTATATTAACAAAAGAAAAACAGGTTGACTCAAGCTAAATAGCCATCTCCAGTGATTTACACTTACTTACACATTTGATACACAATAGTGCCTGTAGTGCCACGTTTTGGAGCCATGCAGTTAATCCTTGTAGTTAAAACCCCTATTATTTGCTTAGCTGTCACTTTATACATCTCGTATCAAATAACACTGTAATTTTCAGTGATGTTATCAAGGCGTTGGTTGTTTGTACCTGTAATACTTTAGCGGTTTGTCTTGCTTTTCTTTTTATATCTCTCTTTGCAGGTGTAGAAGCAGACTTCGAGGATGTTATCTTGTTCTCTCCTCCTTCTCTCCTCTATTATTTCACCTTTTCTCCCTTTTTGTATTTTGTCTCATCTTTTTCTCTTCAACCTATCCATTTTGTGTCCATTGAACATGAAATGTCTCGCCCAGTGAACGCTGGAGATAGGCACCAGCAACCCCCGCGACCCCATGAGGGATTAAGCGGGTCAGAAAATGGATGGATGGATGAACATGAAATGGTACCAGAATAAAATCTAATAAAGCTTTATGCATATATAAATCATGTGGAGCACTATAGCGGAAGCAGTAATGCTCCACTTATGAAAGTAAAATCTGTTGGGCTCTCTTTGGCATTAAGACAGGACAAAAAAATAAGATACACAGTTATTTCCATTATAATGGTTAATGAAAAGGTTCCTGAAGCATTTTTAGGCATCTTCTTCAGACGTTACATTTGATTGGCTTTTCTTCTAAACAGAAACCCATCTGCTTTGTTACATCGCAACGGAAAGCTTTAGGTTCACTCTTTTTATTGAAATTCATTTATTTTCACTAGTTTGTGAGAATCTTATTAATGCACAGCTCTTTTAATATCCAGCCACAGCTTCTGATTTGAAACTTTAGTAGGGCATTGAAACCCCTAATTTCTTTAGTCATGTTGTAATAGATTTGCTGATGTGTTGGACGGCTAGTTTCATTGTAGCTTCTGCTGTCAGACTTCAGCTTTTTACACCATCTTCAGAATATTCTAAAACACACAGGAGTTAAAACAATCAAACAATTCCACAATGTTCTCAAATACCCAAGGAAACATGTTCCAGAAGGTTTTTGGCTTGCCCAGATCTTACTTTTTAAAGAAAACCTTAGTTTTGTTGCTTGGATGATAAAGATTGACAGCTTAGATAATTTCCAAATGTGGTGAGGTTGTGTTGGGAAATGACATCCAAGTCTATCCCAGAGAGATGGGCAGCAACAACTGCTTCCTTAAGCTGTCTTTCCTCTTGGCATTATGCTAAGATGGACCTAAACACCACATAGCGGCAAACTGCAAATGTTAATAGAGCTGCTTCCACCTGTTGATTATCAGTCAAATCTAAACCCTGCAGCCCCCTTGTGCTATTTCATTCCTTTCTCAAGCCGTAAGTCTTCAGCTTTACTTTTTGTGAAGAATCAATGACATCAAAAGATGCGCTGAGAAATAAGATGGTTGCTGGAGTCTGACAGTTTTCCACTTGGCCTGCACTCACTGATGATCAGCCGGGCGGAAACAAATGCATCTCTTTCTGATCGGTGAAAACATCAGACCCAAGCGCTAAGAAGAATCTAGTGTGAAAGTTGTTAGTGTGGGACGAGGAGTCAATAGTAGCTTCTCACAGAATCACTGAGGAGTTTTAAAATGAAGCCAGAAGAAATATAGACTGTCTTTTAAGAACCTATTTCTAAGAAAACTGTAATTTCTAAGGAAAATAACCTCGAGAATCTCTGGTTAAATTGGCAAAGAAGTGAACTGATCCAGAGCAGATAACAGGAAGGCTAACCCTGTTACTGAAACATTGCTCTGTTTGATTATTTTGTTATTCAGTCCTTTTGTGAAACATGCTGGATTGGGAAATTATGGCAGACCTTTGGAAATCTCGAATTCAAGGTCTACATTCTCTAGGGAATACAGAAGAAGACTACTGTTTTATTAATGCTACCTACACTAATGGTCTTATTGCTAAAATAAGATGCAAAATGCAGTTCAAGACGTCAACTCAAAATCATTGTATCTGTAGTTTAATAAATCCTAAAACCTTGTTCTAAAGTGAATGCTCTCTCACAAACACTGATCGGAACATCTGTGATGATATGCCATTATGCTGTTTCTCATCTGAAACTGTATTTACCTCTTTCTATACACCACCAAGGAATCCATCATATCACTAGGTCCTGATAGCTAAAAACTCAACATGCTAGGAATCAGCAGCCTCTTTCTATACAAGGCAGTTCTGATTACATAATGATGCGTTTTGCTGTGTGTTTATGCTTGAGCGTGTATTTCATGTTGTCCTTACCCGCAGCACCTCTCTGCAGATGTAGGCAATCCAGTCCTCTTTCAGACAGTTTCCTTTAGTCTTTTTCACCAAGTCTGTCACAGAGCCAGCACCACAGTACTCCATCACTAACTGAAGAAGCAACAAGATAATGGTTATCAGACATTAGTTTTAGCTCAATTTATTAAAAAAGAAATTCCAAATATTGCAGTCCTAAAATGAACAGAGTGCTTGAAACTTGAAATATTTTTGGACAATTTCAGTTTACAAACCCAGAGTTGGTGGTCCTGTCCAGCAGGCCCTTTCTTGATAAAGGCACCATAGTAAGTGGCAATGTTTCTGTGATGGGAATAACTTTTCAGCATATTAATCTCCAGCTTTATCTCCTCCTCTTCTTCCTAATGACGAAACCCAGAAGAGCAAACACAATTCCACTGTGGTCAACAGGCCAGGATTAACTCTGACTATGAACAGCAACAACGTATCAAGCAATGTTTGGTTTTAAACTCAAAATCATTGATTTACATTTATTTTAAATGAAAAATCAGGCATTTTAATGAATCGTTTGAGTGAATACAAAAATCTCAGTGGTTGATGTAAAATATTAAGTGCATAAAATGCAACAGCAGAAATGATCTAAAGTTCTCCAAGTCTGCGAATACCTAAGTTGTCCACTCAAATGAAGGAGGTCAAAGGAAACGAGAAGAGTAGGTTGAATGGTAGGGGAGCCAAAGGAGTTGGACTTAAAGTTTTTTTTTTTTTTAACTCCTGCCTCCTTGTCTCCACAGAAACAAGAGAAAAGGATAAGGCAGAGTGGTAACTTTCACAGCCATCTGAAACAAAAAGCCCCTTGCCTGACTGCGACCTCTGTCTGAGTGCGCAAGTGTGAGTCTGTGTGTGATGGCAGATAATAGACAGGCATTTCCACAGATTGTCTGCAGCAGAGCAGCGGAGTAATCATAAAAAAAAAAAGTCCACAGCTAAAGACCACCTTGTTGATGATGAAAATATGCCGATATTGTGTATTGCAAGTTCACGCTTCTTCAGCAGCGGTTCTAAGTTTCGCTCTAAGCTCTTTAAAGTTCAAAGTTAACATGCCCCAGCATTAAGGTCACGCGCATTTCTAATTTTAGAATTAAAATAAAACTATACATACAACAAAATACAAAATAATTTGCAGTTTAGTGTCTGCTGGTTTAGTTTTGCCCACAGCTATACTACTTCAAATATTTATATGATCAGGGATTAAAAAAAAATGGCACGTACAAAGACTGCCATTCCATTCAAAACTGCTGCAATACCAGAGCCGCACCAGTAGGTGGTGATAATGTCGTCATCAACGACATCAAATTTCAATGTAGTCGATCCTGAGAATGGCTAAAGTAGTGCTAGGTCAACGATTCTCCCAGAATTTATTGTTGCTCAAAAAACATGCAGGGTATCTGCACAACACACCACAAACAGTTTTTTTAATCATCATCATCATTCTTCTACCAAAAAACTCTGAATGAGGACAAGAGGCATATACAAACTCAGAAATTTCTAGTTTTATAACATCTGTGTCATATAATTATGGATGGACAGGGTCTAATGTTCTAGTCTCTGTAATCCCCTTTCCATATTTTCATAGTGATGAGTTCCCGATGAAGCCTAGCTGAAATTCAGACAGAAAATTGTCAACAACAGCGGTCACTTCAAAAACACCTTGAGCGAAACTCCCAACAGCTGTACACGTTCCGATAAAACGGCTTTTAAATTCCCCACGGTGATTAGGTCCTCCTTTAACAAACGGTACTTTAAACCATTTAAAACTAAAGAAAACATTGAGGTACTTATGATTTTAGTTAAAGCTACGAAAATGTCAAGTTCTAATTAAAAAAAAAACATTGCATTTCATTTCAGCTGGATTTATCTGTCCAATGAGATTGGTTATTGTTATTTCTTCCGTTGTTTAATTACTAGGTCAGGGTAATATAAGACGCAGCGGTAAAAGCATCATGATTTTACATTTTGGGCCCTGCACCGTGACCTCAAGCTGTGGTTGCCAAGCTGAGAGATTTCATATTCAAAATATTATAATTTGAGTCTGGCCAGTGACATTTTTGACATAAACAAAAGGAAAACCTGAGACGTTCTTTAAAACGTATAAGGGTTATGATACTGATCGTACAGTATTTCGCTAAACCGAAAACAGATGATTAAAGAGATTGTGTTTTAATATTAATGTATGAGCTTTCCAGATGGCCAAATTATAAGATCCACTGGAATATGGCCACATAAAAGATTAAAGATCTAACTGATATCCTTTTATTAACATATCATCTAAAAGCTGTGAAAACTATTGATTCCAGGTCAAATATGTGTCAAAACTGATTAGGAGACGACGTAAAAAACAACTAAGCTCATTTAACAGTTTCAGCTCTATAATTTGAATAAAAACACTAGTTAAGTCGAATACTTCATACATTTTTTTCTTTAAAACCCATGGTGTTGCAGTTTGACACTCTGGATAAGATGTTCTATGTGGTTTTGAAATGGCATACTGGAACAAACAAAACAAAATAAAGACTTAGTCCAAAAAGTTGGAGCATGTTACCTATTCCACATAGATACAGAGGTGTGTCAATACTTTCAACATGTTTAATTCAAGCACGGATCATAAAGGTGTAGCCTATAATCTAGTTCCAATCTGTAAACTCCCCCAAAACCCCGGATACAGCTTTTATTGGACGTTTTTCTATCCCCAAATTGATTTACTTTACAGTAACTTATTAATATTTCATAATACTAAAACAACAACACAACACTGTGGCTTTTAAACTCTAAAGTGAACAGAGCTTTAATATCACAGAGATCTAATAAAAAACTACTTCTGTGTGGAAAAAAAGAAACATGAGAAGCGTAAGAAGAGGAGGAGGGGGGTCGTTCTCGTAACTCGATTTAGTCGGGGGAAAGTGCTATATTAAAGAACATTGCAGTTTGATCCGTGTTGTATGTGCGTACTCTGACAGGAGAATTATGAGAGGCTCCCGAGTGGATTGTAAGAGTTGAAATCGCTTCAATGACCTAAGTGTGCAGTGAGAGAACTCAGAGTGGAAACACAGAAGAGAGGCTGTCTGTTTGGAGTCATGACAGAGCAATCAGGGACGTGTTCTGTAGGTAGTTTCTGGGCTGCTGGTTCTGTTCTCTCATGACTTTCAGATCTTTAGGGGGTACAGTTAAAAACCTTTACATCCTGAGTAAATAACCTGAGAAGAGAGGACTACAACACAACAATAAGCTGTACTTGAACATAACTCTGTCCACGATCACTTGCCTGCTGCTAGATTTTAAAGTCTGGTCTGTAGAGTCTAAATTCCTTTATCCGCTTTTTTTCCTCCAGTAAAAGCCTAGCGAAATTATTATTTTGTAAATAAATCACCACATTTTTTTTTTGTTGCTGACTGAATTTTCTGTATGAGTGACAGGGGTGTAACTTTGATTGACCGGTATCATGAATTAATCTGAAGAATGACACAAAAAGCTTTAACTGGCCACAGGCGCAGAGAGCGGCACCCCAAGAGAATGTCACCAATCAGAGGCCAGCATTAAGTCACATGGAAGTCAAAGCTTTGAGAACAACCATACACAGCAATTTGTCTGGCATCCCTTGCTATGAAAGAATGTGAAGGTAGACTAACAAAAAGATAAACTCAAATAAACCCAAAATGGAATGGGAACACTGTACAATCAAAGGTAAGACACCTTTTATGTTATCATTACTTTTTATTTCATGATTTATATTTACTTATCTCTTACAATTTTGATGGAGGCGGAACCAGAGCGCCAAGCCACCGCTGTACCTGGGTTTAAGCCTGTGGAAATGAGGGGCTTTATGTCAAAAGTCTGGTCACATCTCTGACACGTGTGTCACTTCTGATGTGCTTCTGTTTTTTTTATACATTATGCATACTAGGATAAACAAAGAATGTACCGTTCTACTGCGTCTAGTGTGGGCACATTCTTTGTGCTGTGGTGTTGTTGTCTCGTTCCAAATTTCAGGATTATTTGAGGATAAAGGTTCATTTATTTGAGTGCCCCCAAGAGGTCAAATAATTATTACATGAATTAATAAAAAAAAAAGGACAGGCTACAATTATTTAACATGCTGAGGTGTGTGAATCTTCATCTGTGCAGACAGAGTGTCTGCACAGTCTAGCATGAGATTGACTAAAGATATTTTTGGGTCATTGCAATGGCATTTGAGCAGCACTTTCATAAATTCGGCAGCCGTGACAGATTTTTCTTATGTCCAAAGAAATATGTGACATCCTTGCTTAGGTAGTGGATGAATAGAGTATACTGTAGTCTCACTTATGTTGGAAAGCAATGTTGGAGCATTATTTATCAAAGGTAATTTATCTTCACAGTCCATTGAAATTCAAGGCAAATACAGAATTACACTAGATCTTTTTGTCCTAAGAGTGCAAGCTCTAACTGTGGCACTAAAAAACTAGAGCTAACTAGAGCAACGAGCTAAACCAGCCCCCAGCTGGTACGGAGAAAAGACCTGCTCTCATCAGAAGCTGGAGGTGGGGTCATGAAGACCAAAAACCACTTAAAATGTTATATTCATGTTTCTGACATTAGTTCTGCTTCTAATCTTGATAACTGCAAGACGAACTACAGTGTCTCTCATCTTCTAGCAGATATTATCCATTACAGAGTAGTGTGAGCATGTTTTACTGTGGCTGGTAACTTTTTCAAATAAGTTTGTGAATCCATCCATCCATCCATCCATTTTCCAAACCGCTTAATCCCTCATGGGGTCGCGGGGGTTGGTGGTGCCTATCTCCAGCGTTCGCGGATGATGTGGTCCTATTGGCTTCATCGGGGCATGATCTACAACTCTCACTGGAGCGGTTCGCAGCCAAGTGCGAAGCGGCCGGGATGAGAATCAGTGCCTCCAAATCTGAGACCATGGTCTTGAACCGGAAAAGGGTAGAGTGCCTTCTCTGGGTTGGGGAGGATGTGCTACCCCTAGTGGAGGAGTTTAAGTATCTTGGGGTCTTGTTCACGAAAGAGGGGAAGATGGAGCGGGAGATCGACAGGCGGATTGGTGCGGCATCTGCTGTGAAGCGGGCGCTGTACCGATCCGTTGTGGTGAAGAGAGAGCTGAGCCAAAAGGTGAAGCTCTCGATTTACCGGTCGATCTACGTTCCTACCCTCATCTATGGTCACGAGCTTTGGGTCGTGACCGAAAGAACGAGATCCCGGATACAAGCGGCCGAAATGAGTTTTCTCCGTAGTGTGTCTGGGCTCTCCCTTAGAGATAGGGTGAGGAGCTCAGTCATCCGGGGAGGACTCAGAGTAGAGCCGCTGCTCCTCCACGTCGAGAGGAGCCAGTTGAGGTGGCTCGGGCATCTGGTCAGGATGCCTCCTGGACGCCTCCCTGGTGAGGTGTTCCGGGCACGTCCCACCGGGAGGAGGCCCAGGGGAAGACCCAGGACACGCTGGAGGGACTATGTTTCTCGGCTGGCCTGGGAACGCCTTGGGATTCCCCCGGAGGAGCTGGCCCAAGTGGCTGGGGAGAGGGACGTCTGGGCCTCCCTACTGAAGCTGCTGCCCCCACAACCCGACCCCGGATAAGCGGAAGACGATGGATGGATGGATGGATGGATGTCTAAAAAGTGTAGTATTCCATACTGAGGTTGGACTCCTTCACATTGATTTTTTAGGCCTAATAATTTAATGCCCTGATCCTGCGAGGATAAAAAGAGAATCTGCAGGATTAAAAGCAGTGAAACGATTTACCTCTGTGACCTCCATGACTTTGATAGCTGCCAGCTGACCAGTCTTGACGTGGCGACCCTGGTGGCAAACAAAAAGAAGCAGTTAACGTCACAACCAGTTTCACAACATGAGCGTCCTACAAAAGCTCCGGACAGTAAAAGTGCAGAAACCGGAGAGGGTGTTGAAATCAAACTGAGCTGTCTTGCTGCCCTCGCACCGAGATACAAAAGAAAATCTATCCAACCCAATTTCTCATCTAAAAATCAAACATGCTCACATTCTCTCCCACGCGGGCACACATTACACTATCGTTTGAGAAAACACTTGGTCTGTGATGTAATTCTCCATCCACCTCGCCGTCTGCCTAATTTCATTTTCTTTTGAGAGACCCAGTCAGAAAGAACAAGACATGACACAAGACGAGAGCAAAAAAACAGGACAGAAGGAGGGAGAAAGTCAGCATAGAGGACCAGAGCTGTAAAGGGCAGTCAGGTGAAAAGGGAGAAATTGAAAACCCTTGTCATAAGTCAGAACACTGACAAGATTCATGAACAGCTGCTCTGTAAGCCTTAAAGCTGTAATTTATGGAAAGTCTACGAAATATACAAGAAAGTATGACAGGTAACCAATCAGTCGGGTCATGTGAAAATTTAATGCGTCATTTTTATTTATTAGCACACGGAGACGAAATCAAGTGTGCAAGGGTATTTGGTAGTGTAGGCTGTGTCCACATGGATGTGACATTTTGGAAGCGCCTAAACGAATACAGTCTTCCAAAATTTGAATTTGAAACCGGGTCACAGAGTGGATATATTTTAAAATTCTGGTTTAATTTTTCTGTGTACATGTGAGCCGCAACTTTTCTTAAACAATGACATTGTAGCTTCGCCTCTCTTGTTAACCCGCATGCGTCTCACTCTCACAAATAACAACAAAGATGGCACCGCCCAGTGCTGCGGCTTTGTTATGGCTATTAGTAGCGTCCTCAGACTCTACACAGTGTATCCCCGTGTCTGATCCCGTGCAGTGATGCTGTGTTTACTTCACATGAGTTTCCTGCGCATGCCAGGTGTTTTTATACACGTTTCTTTGACAGTGTCCTCTCGTATGAACACACATTTTTTTTTAAGGGTTTATGAACATTTAACGTGTTCGTCTCCGTATTAGACAAGGCCTAAGTTGCACATTATTATGATGTGGAAGTGAAACAATAAGTGGTTTTAAGTTTTGTTTTCTTCTAACACATGTAAATCTGAAAGGTTTGGCATTCAGCAACTTTTCCCCCCTTTTTCCCCCTAATAAAATCTAGTGCAACCAGCATCGGCTTCAGAATTTCCCTAATTAGCAAATGGAGTCTATCTATGTGTAAATTAACCCAGCTGTTCTGTTTCTAGCCTTAGAGGGTTGATGGAGAACATTAGTGAACAAACAGCATTACTGAGGAACGCAGCAGACAGATCAGGAAGAAAACTATGGAGACATTTAAAGCAGAGTTAGAACGACATCCCAAGCTTTGCCACAAGCCATGTAGGTGGAACAGCAAGGAGGACGGTGCTCTGGTCAGATGAGATCCAAATTAAATTAGGCCGAAGCTCATTCATGTGTTGGAATGGCCTAGTCAAAGTTCACATACAAGTCTTGAAAATAATGTTTCACTGAGGCTTCTCGTCCAATCCGACTGAGCGTGTGCCGTTTTAAAAAGGAGAACCTCTAGATGTGCAAAACTGGCAGACATATCTTATAACAAAGTTGGTTCTACAAGGTATTGACTCAATGGGTCACAGCACAAATTTTTCTTTGTAAAAAACCTTTAAAACCACGCATCTCCATCCTTCCACTTCACAGTTATGCACTAAATTACGTTGTTCTATCCCATTGAATCCAAGCAAAAAACCATGAAGTTTGTGTTTTTAACGTGACAAAATGGGAAAATGCTTTAGGAGGAATAAATATTTTTGCAAGACACTTCATATCTTTTATATAGGAAACTGATCCCTTCCTCAAAGTGTTCACAGAGACCTTTTCTCCACTTAGGGCTGCCTGGGACATTTTGAAACCACCGTGTCTAAGTTTAACATGTCCTCATCAGAGACGGCCGCAGAAGCCTCCAACATTCAACCTGAACAGCTAGTGTGGGATTTTCTCAGCAGTCACAGCTAATCTCTTCAAGTTAAGGATCGTTGCACTGAGATATGGAAAAGTAAAACCTAAAGAAAACACCACGTAAAAGCAGTAACAGATGTGGAAATGTAGTCCAACAACCCCATTATTGCTTTACTTGTTTTTAAAAAAGTTAGCACACTTGGAATAGTGAGAAGATTTACATGTTGTAACTCATTTCTGTCACAAGAAGAAAGAATGAAATTGCAGGACTTGGCTGACAAATGTAAAGAGTACTAAGAAACAATACACATACCAACTCATTTTAATGTTAATTCTGAGATGATTTATAATAATGACAAAATAATGTGTAAAAAGGGATTGGAGCAAAATGTGCACTTCTTCAATTCTCACTCTGCGTAAAAATGATATTCCCAATGATTCAAGGGCTTCAAGATCATCCACAATGTTATTACACTGCCAACGCGGATGTTTAAGGAATGAAAAGAATTGTTTCTCTGACTGAAATATTGGCTTAAACTCCTCAAGTCAGTCAGTGAGTGTATGAAAGCTCGTGTGACTGTATGGTAGTGATTACAGTGCCATATCAGCTGGATGACAGAGTGAGAAGCATAGGCACTGATCCCACGTCAGCACAGTGGGACCCATCCTTTGGCCTGGATAGAAGCAAGGATTCGCTAGAAACAGAGTCACACAGGTGCTGGGACTCCAGCAGCAAGTCGGCCAAACACTGCTGTAATTGGACATCTGCCAGACTGACAGCTATGTCGACAAGGGAACGATTAGGGGGACCTGGCTGGTCATTGGACGGCTTCAAAAAGGCTCAGGCTGTCTACAGACACAGATAGTCATGAGTGGATATTGAAGGATTGCACCAGGGTGCTGTCTCAAGACAGATAAGACATACAGAAGCAGGATTTTACTAACACTGAACTGTGCTGTCAGGGTTGTCTGAGTCCCTTCCAGAGGTCATAGTCTACGGTTCCCCAGGAGTAAAACTGCTGTCTCTACAATATAGTCATTGGTGCTTCTCACTCAGCGCTGACACACACATCCTTATTTAATCTATATAGTGAGGACCGTGCCTTGACTTTCATAGACTTCCATTCATCTTAAAGCCTTTCTATGGCTTAACCCTGATCAGGTTTATACCTAACTCTAACCCTAATTGACACCATAGTGCTAAAACTAACCCCTAGCCCAGAATAAAGGTGAGTACCAACAAAAAGTCCTCACTTTACAAGTAAAATGAGCAAAACACTCACTCAACTGCAAGTACAAGAAATATCACGCAAACAATGCTCATCCATGGTACTGCAAAACCAAAAGTGCATCACTAAAACCCTTGTCTGTCCTTTGGTTATAATGTCAGTCTACACATGGATGGGACAGCAAGCCCTATAGTCTGGCTGATGCCATGCCATATGACTGAGACAGCCTGGTGTGACAAAGAGTGCTGTAAGAAGTCCATTGGCAGCTGCAGATATCATGGTCTTCTGGTCTACTACTCTATCTGTAACGCTGTAACAGCAGCACAACCAGGTACCTAGCTCTTGTTGCACGCAACCTTTTTTTCTCATTCATGAAACTGACATCGGGGACATTTTTGGGGACAGCTTTTGCCGGGTCTTCCAAAACCAGAGACTGTCCCTGGGAATCGGGGATGTCTGGTGACTCTACTCCTTCGCTTGTTTGTTCTGTTATAGGACACTGGGAAATCTGTACACCTATATGCCCTGGAACTGTTTGATACAGCCACTCGGCCTTATGCAAATCCATGATGGGTCCACCTACAAAACTCCATCCACTGCTGGTAATGCTGTCCAATGCATCTCTTTCTCTCAATGTATGAAGTTAGTCGCACATGCAAAAATACGTTCGGTCAACTTGACTAAAGACAGAAAATCCTCCTTTTTAGAATTTGTTCATGTACTAACACTTAAAGGAAACTCTTTGCAGAAACTAGCAGTAGGTTTGGGACATTGTACCCAGAAAGACCGTTGGCAATTTCTAAACACGAGAACTGATATACACAGTTCCCCAGACGGAGACATTAGCTATTGCCAAAAATGTTAAGATAGAGTTATATTTAAACAATAGGCTTACATTTTGAGTCAGTGCAGCTCACAGCATGCACACAATATGCCCGAGTATGTGGGAGTCTTAACTGGCAGGTCAGAAACTCCAAAATCTGACCAGTTAATGCACCAGAACGAAACGCTATCAGGTAACAATAAATGGCACACTCTTCAGTGTGGAAGTCAGGGAAAGAACAAAAGGTGTAAGACGCTACTTGAAAAGAAACAGTAGGTTTTATGAAGGCACGTCCTGTTTTCATTTAGGCTACTAAAACAAAGAGCTGGATTTTGATGGCTTTTGCTCATTTTGTCCTAACCTGAATTAAAGTAGATTCATCATGTAAATCCAAAAGAAAAAGGTCAATGCGACAAACTTCAAAGTGATATCACTTATTAGAAAAGTTGCTAAAGCAGCAAACGCTAAACAGACCGTAGCAAACATGCCCTCTTACGTTAATTTTTCTTGGGCATCTGTTGTCTCCTCAATTCAGTCCCCAAGCAGAGGACACTGTCCCCATAAGGGCGAAGGATTATGGCAGGGAGGCAGCCGCTGGCCTGACTGTGATAAATAAGGACATGTCCTTCCTGTCCAGCCAGACTCGGCGGTGTCTGCTCGCTGCCACCACAGCTGACACAAACTTGAAGTGTCCTCCGCTGAGCCGAGCCACTGATTAACACAACGCAGACACACACTCAGTAAAATGGCTCTCTATGAGAATTAATTGGAGACAGCTTCGTGCTCTCTGACACCGACATCCTACAAATCACACGTGCCGTTATGCACGCACACCAGTGGCAGCCTACACCCAGGCAAATTAAGAAAATTCTGTTTCCTCTGGCTTTCCATCGTTATTCACGCGGACATACAAGATGGCAGAATGAGGTAACACAGTCAAGAGTGTGTTGGTGAAAAGGTTACTACAATATATTGCCGAATAATGCTAATTAGATACAAGACGTCTCCAGTGCATGAAGCACGGGGAGAAATGAGAGCAACATTCTACTACCGTTTCTGTCTTGCCGCTTTCTGGACGCAAACATTTCTCTCTCGCCTTTCCTCTGCTCTGCCTCCCTTCAGGCCTGTTTGTTATTTACGTACATAATGTGTACTTCATGCCTTGATGGACTACTTGACTTATTGACTTCTCACTGATAACCGATTGTAGGAGCGAGGCTATTTAAAGGACTCTTGCCTGTAACGCTCTGTGTAGACGTCATCCGTCTCTGTGATAAATGTGACTTTTAGACCTTTAGAGAGAGGACATTTTTTCTTTGCTAAACAGAGCTCAAGAGGAATCTAAGACTTGGTTTTGGAGTCCAAGTCGAAAGTTAATTTGCTTTTTTTGTCCTTTAAGATACAATTTACTGTTCACTAGGCTCGTCCTGTAGCTTTTTTGACAGGTTGTTCCAGTGTGATCCATTGTGGACAGCAGCTGTCCACATATTTCAAAAACGTTGCTAGAAGTGGCTAAATTATATAATTCCCAAATTTCTTGGTTCCTATTCATCTTTAATTTCCATAGTTTTCCAGATTTAAACGTAATTCACTTTGAATTTACACTAAATGTTTCCATAAAACACATTTCTATTAAAAACCAAATGCTATAAGTAAGGACATAAATCAGACAAGGATGAACACCTGTCTGACTTCATGGACAATAACTCCCAGAGTTCACCATTGTCTGTATCTGCTCCATTAAAAGAGGAACAACAGTCTTAAACATTTACAAGTGCATACATGTGGTCTAAAATGTTAATGTCCTAACTTGAAACGGTAGTTGAACAGCTGGCATACTGGTGACCATTGTCCGGGGTACAAGTCAGTTGTTAAGACATTGGTGTTTGGACTGTTGGGAAGTTTAAATCTTTAATTAGAACTGAAAAAAGCCAGGACATATAAATACTTTTCTTATCCAGACCATGAAAATAGTCAAATCAAATTCAACATCTTTCCAGATTTTCCAAGGTTTTGTAGGAGCCCTGCCATTTGCCTAATTGGCCATGTGTAATTGTAAAGGACAAAAAAAGACCAAGTACCAGTGTTCTGTAATCCAGGCTTGGAACCAACAAAGGTGACCAAAAAGAGAAACTCTGGTAGACACAATTAGTTCTGTTTTTATTTTAGCTTGATTCTTCTTTTCTGTTAACTTTTTGTCCAGTCTAGTTTGGTTTTTAACCTCATGGCCCTTTGGGAACCCACAACCGGACACCAAGACATAAAAGATTAACCCTATTGGATTTTTACTAATTTGCAGAAAGAGTTTTTGAAACCATCCATCCTTTTCCTCCACGTCACACCTCTTGTGCTACTCTACGTTACTGATGGATCCTGCTGATGAAATATTTTCAAGGTTGTGGTTGTAACATGGGAAGAAAGGGAAAAAAAGTCAGCCCATTAAATAATTGTTTTGGCATTTAAATGTATAGTAGGGAGGTCAGTTACCTCTATAGGACTTCTATGAATTCTCACTGCTAATTTACCCAGGGGCAATCACTACCAGCCATACCTCTAAACTCCATGGGGGGGGGGGGGGGGGGGGCTTTCCTGTCTGCTAGTTTTCATCAGCCTCTCTCAGCCTCTTCCTTCCTCTAATGCTCCCTGTCTCTCTGCCTTTCACCTTTGCCTTCCTTCCTCTCCCCCATCACTTTCCTCTCCCTTTTTTTCCCCATTGTTTCGCTCCCCCTCTCTTTCTCTCTTGACTTCTAACAAGCACAAACACCCGGCGAGACTGTGTCTCCCAGTGTGTGTCGCCCCCAGCCTCCACTCACCAATGCTCCTGCTCACTTTTGAAACCCAGATGTCATTTTAAACTTTCAAGTATCTTGAACCAGCGGAACTAAAAAGGCTTTAGTTTTCCTTCATATGAATATGTACGCGTTTACTGCGCAGGATTACAGAGGAGCAGGCGAGTTAGGTTGCAAAACAGGCCGCCCGTGGGAAACAAAAAGGGGGAAAAGATTGTTTTGCAAGCACAACCGAGCATGAGTAAAATGGGTCAGATGATAAGTGGATATCAGAAAGGGAAGCGACGACACTGAAAGCAGAAAGAGGAAGTGCGAGCGATTCTCCCCGGGAATGGTATTGAAACCAGCTGTTGGACGGTTTCAACGCGCGGTCACCGTAGTTTGCCGCAAGGCTTCAGTAAAACTGCTAGAGCGGCGGCACATGGCGGCGACCTTTCACAGGTCGATCTAAACGTCCCCCAAAAAAGATGAACGCCGCTGGTGCGGTGCGATGGACCTCCTCCACGAAGTAGAGATCACTGGAGCACGGATGCCAGTCACACGCTAAAATTCATTTAGTTTAATTCAGTCGCACCAACTGGGAAAACATTTAAGCAAGAGCTTTGTTGCATCAAAGATTATCAGAGTTCAACGTTTTACTACGAGCTGTCTTTTACCCCCAGTTGAACCTTTTCTCTCTCTCACACACACACACACACACACACACACACACACACACACACACACACACACACACACACACACACACGGCTCTACAGACGAGTCTTTGCAGGGAAGGGAAGTTTCTTTTACAAACAGAGGAACGCCCTGTTCCTGGATGTGTGTGATGGTGTGTGTGCAGTAAGAGTTTCATGCAAACTGTATTAAAAATGTCTTGTACACCACTGAATCACCATTACTTGCTTTCCAGCCTCTATATGTTCTTCTGTCACTGCTTGAACTCCCCGTCCTGAGGCCGTAGCACTACAGATGGAAGCCAAACGGCATGTCATTTCTACAGCATACAATGCATTCCTTAAAGCTAACATGCCTTGTACGATGAATTATGTTCTCATGTCTGAAGGTTGTGAAAATCACATCTGTTCAATCTATTTTCTGATGATATAGAGGCTCATCAGCAGAGTTAGGATTCCTAAAGTGTTTGTAAAAGAAGGCCAGACAGGGGATAGTCTGTGTAATTATGGCTTTGTGTTTTAATATCAGGAGGATCTCAGGGCTCTGAAGAACGTTATCTACACTTCCCCTTCAGAAACCTGAGTAGTCCAGGGTTTTGGTTCTCATCTTCAGGTTGTTGTTTTTTTTTTTTTCCTCACTTTCAACTCTGCCCAAAATTACAAGGGTGGGGTGCGCAACTCTAAGTGTCACTAACAGTTGAAAAGCAAGTTGCAATATGATGCAACAACAGCAACAATAAAAACCCTCTTTTTGAATCAGGTTTGCTTTGGAAAGGGATCTTCTTCTCTTGACCCTTTGAAAAGTCCCTTGCCCCACACAGCTGTACTACACGTACAGCGACAGGGAAAATAATTCCACCCCAGTAGCTTGTGGCTTTTTATTTTTGTACAGTTCTTGACGTCACACTTGCTGAGATGTGGTGAATGTGTGTTTTATTTGTTCTGCAATTAATCTCTTGAAACGATGGCTGGCTGAGCAGGGGGCCAGATTGGTTACAGCGACGACATTTCCCGGCTGGTGATTGCAATCGTTTTCTGACTAATGATGCACGTTAGCGGCCAGGCCATGCTAACAATGCTCCCTCTTCAGTGCGGGTGTTGTTACTGGAGAAAGAAGACTCAATGCTAGCTATTTTCAGCTTTAGAAAGGAAAGGAAGGTGAAAGACAGTAAATTAAAAGGAAACCATATCTTTTATGGATGTTCATTAAAGCTATCACAATCTAGCAGGTGCTGGTCATTTCTCTCCTTCACTCTTTTGAACTTTTCCAGGGTTTGTCGTGTCACTCCCAACTTTTTTTTCTTTTTTAAAGATTTTAAGAAATTTGGAAACCTTTTTGAAATGTTGGCACCCGTTTGGAAATCTCAGAGTTAAGGTAAGCGGTTACGACAGCACAATTTATCGCACAATTATCATTGTCGAGCAGTTCACACAATTTTCAATTTCGCAAAGATCTGCCTGGACTGCAACAAGTGCTAGCTAATTACTTAAGTACCATGCATTCAAGCTCTCAGTGGCATAAAGATATTTGGTTGAACACATACACAATCACATGCACTATATCCTAGTTGTAATGCAATTCAGTCCATTGTGCTAAAAACGGTGACTAACTGGGTTAGTCAATCCAACTGCTCTGAGTCACTGACTTTTCAGCAACCCCCCCCCTGAGCAAGCATCCGGTGACAGTGGATGGTAACTGTATGGATATATAAGGACTTTTCAAACAGCAGACAGAGGATCGCTAGTTTACACAGGTGTTTCAACAAACTAGAAACCCACTCTGCCCGCTGTGGCATTATCAGAGCGACTCGTGTTCCAGTTCCTCCTGTGCCTCACCATCTTTAAACCTTTTATCATCGTGAACTCAAGGATTTCCTGTGTGGCGTCATGTCTAACCTCTGTCCTTACAAAGCTGTCCTCCAGCGGGGATGGGTTCTACAACAGCGATTACACGGAAACAAAACAATGCAACAAATGTGCAACAGAGTCTGCCGCGGAGCTGGTAAAACCTTTTTCCAACAATGCAACTCCCTGTTCTGACAACCCAAAGCTGTTGCCTGCAGTTTGACTGGTTATTTAGGTTGTGGTTGAGTTTGAGATGAACTCAACCCACCTGATGTGCGTGGGTGATCGTATCTGGAACAAGCCTTCACCAACTCTGCATTTCCTATCTCTGATAAGTGGGTCTCACACCTCTTGTCGTTATCTACCTGCGCAGAGCGCAAAGCATGCTAAATGATTTATTACAGAAACGTTAAACTGTTCTACAAGGTTAACGTGTGTTAGGCTGTACAAGTCTCAGTATGGGGTATGCAGGCTTCAGATGTTGAGCTGTGCAGAATTCATGGTCCATCTGTTTCTTTGTACTTTGTTTTAAAAGGACCCTGACTTTCTAGTAATAGCTAAGGCTGAGTGTCATGAATGTCCCAATTTTTAAAGCTCTGGAAATTTCTTCTAAGACACCGACTTCTTTAATCACTTGCTTTAGTTCAATCTGTTCAATCTGTGAAAACTATCTGGCCATTTTAGGAGGAAAGAGTTTTTCCTAAACCAGGTAACTCTGACCCATTGATTGTTCAATATTAACAAGGAAATTAGACTTAAAGAATGCCGTGTCTACACAACATATAACTTGGCAAAGAACTAATGTCAAATTGGATATTTAGTTTATTAGCAACAGTTTGCAATGAGTAAACTTCTGTTACTCAGGAGCTTGTTTGCTAGGATTCAGATCCCTCACTACACATTTCAAAATTTTCTGGAAAAAACACTGAACTCCAAATTGTCCTCGATCGTCTGATGAGCGTGATTAGAAAAGTTACCTTACACAGCCTTTAAAAGTACAGATTAGAATGTGCAGTATAAATATCCAAACTCTGCCCTACAATAATATAGTTCGCCAATTGAATGGACTTTATCTGCAAAAACCTGACTTGGGTCTTATGCACCGACCACACTAGTCCGTAGAAAGACACAATGCATTAGAAAATAATACTCCAGCATGGCCTTGCTACATATCTAAACGGCAATAACTCTGAGCTATCTCTGTAGTTATGCTGCTATAGGGTTACGCTGCTGGAGGACATCAGGACCTTTTTTGAATCACTCTGCTGAGTTCTCCTACTGTTCTCCAATTTGCATTGTTTGTTGTTATTTCAGCTTTTAACTTTTTGTTCAACATTGCAGCGACAATCCAATAATAATACTATTTAACTCATGACAGGCTTTCCATTCTGCACATATGAAGAGCTGCTAACCACAGCATGACAGATGCTAAAAGCTAAAAGTGACGGCCAGCCCTACTTTCTGATTAATTTTGGATAGTAATAATCTGACCACTCGGAGGCACTGTTAGAGTGCTGAAGCTCCTTTCATTTAAATCTCTTTCCCCGATGGTCGACTTATCCATAAAAAGTACCCTGTGCATTTAACACCCCTGATCACAATAAACATGCACTACTCAGAGGGGCGGCGTGGTGCAGCTAGCTTATGTTGTCCGGGAGGCTTTCTACTAAACTGTCGCAGATACAGGAGCTTTACTGAGCTTTTTATGTTGCTCTCAGACGTCAAGGCATTGATTATTTTGAAAACCGTCTCTACTTTACACCATCCGTGGTGTCACTGTAATTGGTGCGTTCCGACCGACCACGGCGACTAAGAAATTTCCGCCTGCACTGCGCTGTGTTCACCGCTGTACATTTCGCATGCACAGCAGTGAACGCCGGCTTCACCGCATCATCAAATAGGAGCTTCTATCTGCTTGTCTGTTCAGCTCAACATGGCGGACCGGGGTTTGACCAAGCGAGTCACTGTGCTGCATTTAATGGGGAAAACCCGATAACGGTGCCGGCGTCCGTGCTATGGAGCTCATACGGAAGCAGCGGGACAGAGCAGAGCAAGAGGCCAAGAGACAGATTACCCGACCAGCCCACAGAGGCTGCAGCTAGTCGGTCCAGTTTTGGAGCTACTAGAGGAGGACGAATGATGAATGACTTAACAGTCCTTTTAAGGGCTAAATCAAAACGTCTTTTTTCAAAGCCACCCACAAACCTCTAAAGAGAATTCCTTATTTCACAAATTTTCTATCTACTATTTTGATTGAAAAAAAAAAGCTTTGTCTTCGCTGCGCTCCTTCACTGTGTGTCACAGCAACAACCAGTTTCTGATTGGTTGCCGCGATGCGATTTGACAGAAAAGTTCAGATTCATCGCGCACGGTCCGCACCACGGGCCGCTTTAGCGCTCTTGACCGCGGCATTCACATAGGGAAATGTAAATCCGTCGGTTGGTCAGAATGCACCATTACTGGTGTATAAAAAACGTATTTAAATACATAAGCCTGGCGGGGGGTGTAAGTAAAGCCTGGCGGCCCGGGGGAAGCCCTGAAACAATAGTCATACCATTAAAACTATTAGGCCACTTCTTCACATGAAAGTACATATGTTTAAAGTTGTGGTAGAGAGAATGTATTAAACAGCAGTGGAAATGAAGTCCCAATCAGCTGGAGCTGGATTTCCTCCTTATCTTGAGGTACTACGCATAAAAAAAAAACATACAATCATGACGCGGGTAAATAAACAGAGGAAACCCCCAGATGCTTGGTCAGCATCTCGTGCGCTCACATCAGTCAACAACTATGTGTTTTTGTAAGGCCCTGTTTGTCTGTGTGTGTGTGTGTGTGTGTGTGTGTGTGTGTGTGTGTGTGTGTGTGTGTGTGTGTGTGTGTGTGTCAGGTATTGTTCTTCAGGCCCTATTCCAGTCCTGGTTTCCCCTGTTGGAACTCAGCCCTGCACTCCCAGCAGGTCCTTAGAATGAAAGGAGATATCGTCAGTCCTCTTTGTTAAAGAGGTTCCTGCACACTTTCTGTTGGAAAATTAAATTTTTAGACTATAATTTCCCTTTAGGACTATAATTCAAAAATCTACTTAGATTTTCTGTCCATTTTACAAGCCAAGATTAAGTGTGAATTAGTTTCAGTTTTTTTGAACGTGTCTGTCAGTACAGCGTCACATTGATCCAAACAGTGAATATGCAAAGCCTGTTTTATCACATATAAATGCACACGTGTTGGCGGATTTTCAGTGAGTAACTCGAAAACCGAAACACTGTTCATTTTGGGGTAAATTATATTTGGCTTATTCATATTAATATCTGGAGATAACACGATCTCCAGCTTGTTTTGTTGTGATAATTTTTTTGTCTCGTTATCTTGGGATAACAAGTCCGTTTACACCTCTCACCGGGTCAATAAGAAGATTTCAAAATCTCATTTTATCACAAAAAGCTTCGTTACCTAAGCTTTGTTTTCTTGCTTTGATAACGTTTTCTTGTCTAGTTTTTTTAGAGATAGCAAAATCTCAAGCTTGTTTTTGTCGTGATATCCGTTTCCTAATGTCATTAGTGATAACATGACCTTAAGTTAGTGTGTGTGATTATTTTCAGTGTCTCATTATCTCGAGATAAGTCTTAACCCAATGAGATAAAGAAAAGCGTTACTGCAACCAAACAATGCTTAAGATGATTTTTGACTCACTTTTTCACCATAATCTTCATTATTTCACATGGAGAAAACAATATCTGAAGCTTGTTGTTTCATTATCCCCGCATCTCATGACAGCCGGCGCTAGCATTTGTTCGGATGTGATTACGGTTTAATCCTCCTAATATCTTGAGTAAACGGACTTATTTTGACCGAGAAATTATGAGAGTGAGGCTACCAGCCACTCAAGTTGGAGCAATGCATGATTGCTAGAGACTATGTCCGGGTGTCACGACAGAGACAATGAATGATGAAACTGGATCTGATACAAGCAATACTTGCTGTTGCACCATAAACACATCATCACCCAAAAATAAATTAAGTTCTGGTTTGGAACCCTTGGTAAAGACGAAAAGGATAAAATGTATTGATATAAACTCCTTTTATATTGTAGCGGCGTAACATTAAACTGTTTTTTTTTTTTTTTTTAAATCACACCCTTAATTTGAGGCCATTTATTCAGCAGGAGGCAAAAAAAAAAAATCTATATTAGGAAATAAAACAGATTCCACAAAATCCCTGCTGGTGCAATTCTGAGTACCCACGGTGTCAGTACATGTGTGTACATTGTCCTTTGGCAACTGGACAGCCCCTAGTCTTCTCATTTCACATTTCACAAGGCTGGAGAAGACAGCGAGAGGAATCATTCACCACTCCCGTTTCCTCTAGCTCATCCAGAGTTCCTGTTGCTCTCTTACTCAACTCGCATGTTTTCAGGAGGATTGATGTCGCACACAACCTTTATTTCAAAACTACCATGATGCTGTGAACTACTGACAAAGTTCCCGGGGTCTTTGGAAGTGAAACAGACCCACAGCATCACAGATCTTCCACCGTACTTAACTGTGGGCATTAGGTACTATTCCACATATTAGACCTTCGCTTCATGCCTGTTGTACCTGCAGTGTTGATGTTTTGTTTTTTCAGATAAAAAATTGTAATCTCCCATAGGTCTGATAATCTAGCTGCTGACACGTGCCTAATAATATTTCATTCCTCCCAGCAACTGCTGTAAACATAAAAACCCATGACGTGCGTAATAAAAAAAGTGTCTTTCCAATTACCACAACTCTTCATTGAACAAAAACGTAAATATACTACTGGTAGACTACTGGTATCTTTTAGAATCCCTGAGCCATCGCAACTTTTGCTAAACAGCCAGCCTCCACGAAGGGGTTCATCCTCGGTGTTCTCGTCCTCTCGTTTAGGCAACGTTTGCGAGCGATTTCAACCCGTGTTCCTCCCTGTCCTGCGCATCTTTTGTAACGTTTCCTCTTTCAGGAAGCCAAGTGGCAACCCGAGTCACACGCCCACTAACGGTTTGACAAACATTTCCCACGAAGAGCAGCGCAGCACCAAGAAAGCGCCACAGACCACCACACTGTCGCTGCTATGCCGTTTCTGTTTCGGGGGGCCCTGCGGACGCTCAGCCCATGCACAGGTGCTAGGCCGTGCCCCGGGTCAGCCGCGCCCTCGCCGTGAACCCGACAGGACCTCGGCTGGTAAAACCGAAACGAGTTCACGAAACGGTAGCAACACGCGCACACCTCTGCTGCCACAGTGACAGCACGGGGCACAGCCAGCTGCAAGGGTCTAAAAATGACTAAACACCTCTGACCAGAAACCACGGCCCGCATATAGACAAACGGATAATGCTATAAGGAAGTGAGCTCCACCCAGGGCCCTTTAAAGATGCTATGCATGCACATGTGATTCTGTGTGTGAGAGGGAGAATGTGTGTGCTCTGACCAACTGGATATTCCAGTAAACAGACACGTCTGCTTGTCTGCCAACTGGAAGTAGCCGTCGTACGTTTTTTTTTTTTTTTCCCCCTGAAGCTCCTGATACCCCTGAATAAAAGTCCGCCCATGCATTACAGCACAACTATGAATCCAACTATCCAAAAAAGCTGGCGGCAGTAGCAAAGCTGTAAGGAGTTCTCTTAGCAGCGCGGCTCTCGGCTCTCGGGTTGCACAGCAGCAAGCGTGGAGGGAAACTCAGATGAGACCGAAATCAAGCCTTCTGGTCTACGTGCAAAACACCCACGTTTGGGACGAAAACGAACCCTGCCCGTCACCCCTGAACACGCCACCCTAGCGGGGATACAAGGTGGCGGCCGCATCATGCTGCGGGAGATGCTTTTCTTGGGCGGAGACAGGGAAGCTGGTCGCTGTAGCTAAATACAGGAAAATCGTGGCAGAAAACATGCGGAAATCTCGAGAGTGGGCCGGAGGATCTCCGTTGAGCTCCCTTTGCACGGCATAACGGGAGAAATACCCCCCAAAAAAGACTTGCAGCTGGAATCGACCACCTATCAACTCAGGTGGGCTGAATACATAAACTTTTCAGATTTCTGTTTGCAAAAAAATACATAAAAAACTACAAAATCTTCACTTTTCCTGCCACGTTTTATTGGTCTATGGCCTAAAATCCCAACAGAAAAGCACTAGAGCTGTGCTTGTAACTTAGCATGCGGTCTAGATCAAGGCCGTGTGACAACTCCCTGAGGAGGATGGCCAACTCACCTTGTACACCTGGCCGTAGGTTCCATTGCCGACCACCTCCACCAGCTCAAAGATGCCTGCTGGATCCTGGAGAGAAAAAGAAGTCCCAGTGAGGGAAAAAAAAAAAAAAAAGAAACAGGAAGTTTCAACAGGATTGATGGGGGGAAAACAGTTTGCCCTCTGAGGGAGAGCTGCTGAGTTTACTGCTAAGGAACATTTAATACTGCATTTTTTTTTTTTTTTTTTTACAAAGTCATGATGTTGATTCAGGCCACTTGTTGCATGTCAGCCTCAGGAGCCCAGCAGAGAAGGAACCCTGAGCAAAGCCAGCAGGGCAGACAGCGAGCATGGAAGTTACAGACAGGGCACACACTGTGCACACACAGCCTGAGGGGCCCCGTCAGACAGTAGTCTCCGCTGAGGACCAACACCTGGACCTGATCGATAGTCCCAGCGTCTGACAGCTCAGCTCGGTTAGTGATGTTTGAAACCACGGCTCGCTTCCAAGCGACACCCAACACATCCTGCTGGGTTTTACTTCAACACTGAGTTAACAAACAAACAAAAAAGAAGACGTGTTTTCAAACTCACTCTCAAAGCAGCAAGGTCTATACTGTCCAAGCTTCGCGTTGTGTTTTCTCGCGACATTGCTGTCGGTAGGTGCTGTCAGCGGCTCCCAGACATGGACGGTGCGACTTTCTCTCCGCTAACGGTGCCAACTAACGGCTTTTGCCTCCCCTCGGCTCCATTCTGAAGTTTAGCTGGGAAAGCCGGAGTCGAGAAGCAGACTGCTTCCGGAAAGACGTGTCACAATAAAAGCACATAGGGGACCGGTTTCTCTCGCCTCTGTATTGATTTTACTTTTCTAATTAAAGTTAATTGCTCATAACATTCCATAAACATTATTATCAGACTTTAAACTGTATATTGTTTGTGTGTTCCGTTCTCATCCCTTGTCTCGAACCTTCTGGACTTTATTTTGAATGCTTGAAATCGTTTCCGGTTAAAGCTTTGGGTGTTTTTTACTGTTTGGCAAAGGTTCCTGTGTTTTGCTTCTAAAAGTTTTTCTCCTCGTCTTTTGAGAATACTTGCACTACTAATGTTCCTTCTCCGAATATAAAAACTCAGTGGTAGCGCACAAACACCGTTTTTAACCCCCCAAAAATAAACAAACAAACGAATAAATAAATAATAAACGAAAAAACAAACTTTGCTGTGTCATAATCTTCCCAGTTTTGTTGAAGTGGTCAGACCTAAAGCCTATCTGATGCTACAGGCCTATGTCCCATGATGACACAGAACCTAGGGCACAGAAACGGAAGATATTGGATATAAAAAGCCCCCCCAAAAAAGAAAAAAGAAACAGATGCATGTTAGCAGTGGAGTTTTATGTGCTAATGAAATAATGTAATAGAATGCTGAGAGGAGTCGGATTTAAACGATTTCTTCCTCAAGTCTAGGTTTTGAAGTTCGTGATAGTGGGGACTGAATTAGTTTAAAAATATTCAACATGTTTAATCGTTCAGCAGAATGCCTGCAACCCATATCAAAAACAATATAATTTCAATTGTTAAAATGACAGAAGTTTTAAGAAATCTTCAGCATCTTAAGCAGGCATTTTTGTCCAGGTGCTAAATAATTTTTTCTTATGGTCTAAGTACGTCCATCCATCGCATAATAACTTTGGAGGAGCTGCAAATTGACTGCTCAAGTGGGGGAATCTGTCCACAGGACAACTATTAGTCATGCACGTCACAAATCTGGCCTTTGTAATACATGGGTAGCGTGAAGGAGGAAAATGTTGAAAGAAATTCATAAGAAGTCTTATTTGCAGCGTGTAACAAGCCGTGCAAGCCCCATGGCAAACATGTGGAAGAAGATGGCCTGCTTTCACGCCAACCTGAACACACCGTAACCACAAAGCATGGTGGTGGCTGCATTGTGCTGTGGGGGGATTTTCTTCGTCTGATTAGAGTTGTTGGAAAATTGGATGAAGCAAAATACAGGGTACTCTGGAAGGAGAGCCGTTAGAGGCAGCACATTCTTGAGACTAGGTTGGACAATGAATTTTCGCTGTAAATTTAAACTCTAGATGCCTGAGACATGGACTAAAATATGGTTCCACAAAGTAAATGTTTCCAGGGGACTGAAGAAAAATGAAAGCCACACTTTTCAGATTTGTATTTCTTACTCTATTCAACTTCACGATTTTGTGACACTTTGCCTTGGTCTACACCATCAAATCCCAAAAAATGCAGTGACATTTTTGATTGTTAAGTGACAAAATGTAGTAACGTTCACAAGGTATGAATCTGTTTTTGTCTGTGTAAATCAGGAGTAACACTGGCTGAAAATGATATAAAACCAACTAATGTTTTAAACTATGATATGAGCAGGTTTTAGCAGTTTTTGCATGACATAGATATATTAATTAAATTAAATTCAATTAAATTTTATTTATATAGCGCCAATTCATGAAACATCAATCAAACATCATCTCAAGGCACTTTCCAAAGTCAAATTCAATCAGATTATACAGATTGGGTCAGATTATACAGATTGGTCAAAAGATTTCCTATATAAGGGAACCCAGTTTATTGCATCAAAGTCCCGCAAGCAGCATTCACTCCTCCTGAAGAAGCGTAGAGTCACAGGGAGAGTCATCTGCATTGGCGATGGCTTTGCAGCAATCCCTCATACCGAGCAAGCATGAAGCGACAGTGGAAAGAAAAACCACCCATTAACGGGAAGGAAAAACCTCCAGCAGAAATAGGGCTCAGTAAGAATGGTCATCTGCCTCGACCGATATTAAGTTGCCAGAACTGAATGACACCAATACTGCCCGTGATATATTTTTTAAATCTGTTTTTATTGTCATTAGCATGGAAGCTATGTGCTTTTTTTCACATCATATTCCCCAAATATCAATATTCCATAAATGAATATGTATTCATCCTCTTTTTAGCAACAGTATTATGCCGTTCTTTATTTTAAAACCTAAAATGAGAAATGAAACTGTGGTTGTTTAAAAATGACAGCAGATTTCCATCTGTAGGTATTTATCGAAAAATTAAGAATTTGTCAAACGTCATGTATCACTTGCATTTAGCTGGACTGAGAGCAAATATGGCTCAAAACAAAATAAGTCGAATTAAGACACTGATGCTGTTAGCTATCCTGTAACAATTGTTGCTGACATCATCTAGATTGGTGTAGAACCGCTGCAAAGTGTAAAAAAAAAAAAAAAAAAAAAAAAGCGTTGCCACTTTTTGGTTGTTTTTTGTGTTGGTTTTAGCCCTGCTGAGTGAACTTTTAGGAAATCTGAAGGTCTAGATTTTCTTGGAGCTCCTGTAGTCCATATTTAAGATATCTTTCAGCACAACAAACAACACAGTACCCATTCAATCATACATCTCCTCACTTTCCAATCATTGCTGATTTCCCCCTTTCATTTCTATTTGCATGTAAAGCATGCATTGGTGTGATGGAGCTCAACATTCCAGTCTCCTGACTGACCTAGTGACTCACAGGCAGGATGGTGGAATAAGGCTCATTATGTGGCGGGACATTGCCGCTGTGTTTGTGAGCGTCGAGGAGAAACAAAAAACAAGACTGTGCTAGAGCTTGCTGTAGGAGAATGAGAGGTTGAAATTGACTCTCTTGCTCCCTCTGTTTGTGCAACTGTACGCGTTTGTGAATGAGACAAATTACGGGGCGAGAGAGGCCAGAGTGGAGGGCCGTGTATGAGTGTGTTATGTCGCAGCGAAGAATGGTCCCTCTGTGGTTTCACAAAGTTGCCCTGTTCGCACCAGGGTCAGCTGCCTACGCACACACACACACACACACACACAAACACACACACACACACATGCACGCACACACACACACACACACACACACACACACACACACACGCACACACACACACACACACGCACACACACACACACACACACACACACACACACACACACACACACACACACACACACACACATTTGTGAACCTGTATTTAATCTAAACAAGACAAGGGTCTGTGAGGCAACTGAATAAAATAAATTCCATGCTGACGGAAGCGTTTTTCCTTTTTTTTTGCCTGTTTATCAAAATGAGGTTGTGATTTTCAAAGGTGTGTGCTGCTATTTATATGTGAGAAGTCAAATATTCAATTCAATTCAAATTTGTTTTACAACCAATGTGAAGAAACCTTTGACTGAAGAGACCCTGTTTTCCAATGACAATGTCATGAAGAGGATGTTCCGGATGGTCCATAATTTTCTTGATTTTATGCAAAATCCTTCTTTGCATCATCATCTCCGGAGTTTCCAAAGTCGTCCCCAGAACAGAACCAGCCTCCTTTGGTTGTTGTCCTTAGAGAAAGGGGGGGGGGGGGGGGGGGGCAGATCATCTGCCATTACCATATAACATTGAATGGCTTCTTGGATCAATGTGTGCTTCTGTGCTTTTTGTGTCTCTGCTCTGTCTTCTCTAACCCCCAGTCGGTTGAGGCAGATGGCCACTAACACTGACCCTGGTACTGCTGGAGGTTTTTCCTTCCCGTTAAAGGGGAGTTTTCCTCTCCACTGTCGCTTCGTGCTTGCTCAGTATGAGGGATTGCTGCAAAGCCATCAGCAATGCAGACGACTGTCCACTGTGGCTCTACGCACTTGCAGGAGGGTGGATGCTGCTTGTCAAGACTTGATGCAACCTGCTGGGCTTCCTTAGACAGGAAACTTTTTCACCAATCTGTCTGTATTATATGATCAAATTTGACTTTGTAAATTGCCTTGAGGATGACATGTGTTGAGAATTGGCGCTATATAAATAAAATTTTATTAAATTGAATCAAAACTAGACACAAGACTCATGCTTTCCTTTCTCACTGTCAAACACTAATTCTGCTTTAGATCAGGTAGGAATACCTAAATTATTTGTATTAGCTAAATATCACAATAACCAGATTTGTTTTAAAGAAAAGGTTTAAATTATTCAGGTGCATCCAAGTTTTTGGTAGAATAACCATTTAAATTGTGCAACTTGGGCAGAATTTTTTTTGAAATACAGTATTTCTACAAGCTTTCAACAATGGTTGACAGGAATTTTCTTTGGCCCATTCCTCCAGTCAGAGCTGTAAGTGAGTCAGCTTCATGGGCTGTCTTGCTCAGACAAACCTTTTTAGTTCTGTCCGCAGGTTTCTGTGAGACCTGAGATCAGGCCTTGGTAAGACATCGTTGGACCTGAACAGAATCAGGGTGGACCGGATTTCTCCAGTTCTACTTATTGAGGTGGTCTAAAATGAAAATTAGAGTAGAATATCTTCTATTAAAGAAAAATGAAAAGATATTTCAGAAGCAGAAGCAGCTTTATTTGGTCATGACTGTGCAGACAACAAAGGAATCTGACTTCAGTTTACAGTGCTCGCAGTGTACAGACGTCTGCTATAAATATAGAATGAGTGAGTTATTTTATGAAATATGCAAAGAAAGAAAAAAAGGAAGTTCTGAGTTAGTGATTGTGCAAAGATACTTATTTTGTTTTATAACAGTGTAACTGACTAATCAGGCTGTGAGGTGTTAATCAGACAGACAGTCTGGGGAAAAAAACTGTCTCTGTGGTGGCTGCAACCTGAAGGTAATAGCCTAAACATTTCGTGCCAAGGATAGGTGGGATCTACAGAGATGTTAGCAGCTTTTATCCTACCCCAGACCTAGATAGGTGGACAGCTCAGCCCTGATGATCTTCTCTACCAACCAGGGCCGTGCAGAGACCATTGAAGGGCAGGTGCTCAAATTAAAAAGGGGCCCATTTGACTGGATTCTAGTACAAGTTTAACACAACTTTTACAGTTCAATGTGCTATGATGCATTACAAAACAGTTAATATAGAGCTATACAATAGATTCAAATCTAGGGAAAATTATAGAAGACAACACCATGCATATGTTTATTCAATATTTTATCAAAATCTGAATTTCACTCTGCAGGACTCCTTTGGTTATAGGGCGGTATAGAGATATTTCAACCTGCATATGAGCAAGGTTTGGAGAATGAGAGTCAGCGTGGGGGTGCAGTCTTCTGAATAGGGTTTCCTGTGCCCGCTTAGGACCCCCCAGATGGAACCTGCAATGAAGAATGAGGAAGTAGGGATGAGGAAGATGGGTTGAGGGTATGGGTGGGGGAGGTACCAAGAACGTAACAGACTGAGAGGGAGGAGTGAGCTGGGTATAAGTAGGCTGTTGGATAATTAGAGGTGAGGTTGCGGAGTGGCCTTGCTCCCGAAACTATTTTAACATACTAACTTCCCTTTTTAGTACATATATACATTTTTTCGTTCCCTCTTCTTTCTTCTTCAAAGTCTATTGTGTCTTCTTTCCTGCCTTAACCTCCCTGTCGACTGTAGCTCTGTGTATTTTGTTAATTCTGACTCCTGTCTTCCTTCTCCCAGTTCTCCCTGTGTTGTCAACGGTAGCTTTGTGTCTTTTCTAATATGCTTATCAATCTCCTCATCTGATTCATCCATTTCCTTCTGTCCATCTGGGAGCAGGAATTTAGACATCAATAGTTCTGCATTTAACTATCCACCTTATTTTCGAACGCGGAAGTAACTCTGGGTCCAACTTCCGTTTGTGTGTGCCGCACTTCCGTTTCAGCGCTTTCCTATGCAAACTATCGGTAGCTTAACAGATTTAGTAATCAATGTCATGGCAACATTTTCCTAATTTGCTAAGCGATCAGAGTGGCAGGTCAGTGCCACACTCTCGAACTATTCGTGAGTGGGAGGATGATATGAAAAAATGTCCTCATATTACATATGAGGACATTTTTAACTATGTAGTATTGTCACTCGGTGCTGATGGATCTACGATGCGCAACTACAAGAGTACAGAGGCGTATCAGTACCTCCACAGCGGAAAAGTTGGCAAGGTGTTAATCAGTAACAACATCAACGATCTGATATTCCTGAAAGCTGATGTCAACCCAAGCCAAAGCAAATCCGACACTCATTCGGCATGGATTCTGACCACATCAACCGGCACTGTTGAGACGGCCGGGTGCTCCTGTGTTGCGGGTTTGGGGAAATCCTGCAGTCATGCTGCGGCGATTTTGTGGAAGGTAGGCTAATGACTTGTCTGTTCAATACAATAATTTACCAGCCGTTGCGTTGCTGTGACTAGATTACCGAGAAGAGTTAACAACAGCAATCAAAAATGCTAAAGCTTACCTGTGTCTGCGCTCCTCTTGAGGCGCCTCCTCGGAGTTTTTAATGGAAGTTCATAACCCAGCCACTTTTCTGGTATCGGGTGGTCTGCTGTAGGTCTCTTGTCGACGAAGTGAAAAGAACACACGAACGGTCGCTTCGGTGGTTTCTTCAAATTCAAAGCTTTCAACCAAAGACGATAAGATTCTTCATTTTTCGGCGGGGGGTGAAAGTCGTAGGACGCCTCACATCCACACTCAGCTCTCGTACGCGGCCGATGAATACAACACTCCTCCGCCATGTAAACCTTTCATTTATACCAATTATTGTGACATCCTCTAACTGCACAACTGATCCCGGTACTCCTTGAAGTCATAATTACGAATAATTCAATAATTCGAGACGAGGTGGGCGCGGCGCATGTGTCGCTTTTCAGCAAGCTATCCACTGACAGGAAGTGAGCGGGCGGAAGTCTCGCACAAACTCGCTGCCTCCATGTTTCCGTCAAAAATAAGGTGGATAGTATATCCTAACATAATCAACAATTCTTAAACTGACTGCTCGTAAATTTCTACCAAGGTTTACTATCAAACAGCTGTATGTTGACAAGAAAAACTTAGTATTTCTGCTCTTACCTGTTGAACTCTTTCTAACCCAGCTTGTTAACAGCCTGCTCCCTTTGGCTGCTTCAAGCAGTTCCTTGCTTTTTAGTTTAAGACTTACATGGTAATCTAAAAATATGTTTAAACCCTACCCACAAACCAGTGCTATATTTAAGATATGACCAGTGTTATTCATGTCACCTGCCCGTGGTTATAATGTTATGCCTGACTGGTGTATAGGTGTTATAGTCTAGGTGATTCTGTCAATGCGTAAATACCTTCTGTTCTGCCACCTTTGACTTTCACATAGTGGTGACCTGAGAGTTTGAGTCAAGACAAGCAGCTGCCCAGGGGATAAACAGAATCTCTAACCCTATCAGATCTCCTGGTGCATCATCTTATGCTCGAAAAAGAGCTCTGTGCAAAAGCAGCTGCCTTTGCGGTCGTGGAAGATTCAGTTTTCTCTGCACAAAGTGTAACCAAGCAGGGTCTCATGAAGGTCAGGAAGCGTTCATTCTGTGACACTGAAGGTTTGTGCACAGGGTTTCCTAGTCACTGTCAAAAGCTTGCCGTTTGTTTTCAGCCCTTCCTCAGACTGGACCAGCAGGGAAACGAGCAAACTGAAAGAAGAAAAAATTTTGTAAAAACTTGCTCTATCAGTGTTTTACCTTTTCTATTTTCCTAGCGAAAGATAAATATGACTATGCAATATTAAGGAACAAAAAAATGTAACTCTTAAAAAGGAATTTCCCAAACAAGAAGAAGACTTCACAGTGATCGCATTCAAAGTAGGGGGAAAAGTATTTTATTCAGGGCCTCCAGTGCATGCTGGATCAATGGATGAATGCAGGAAAAAAATGTATGCTCAAAAGACTCCATCAGAGCTGCACGGTGGAGTAGTTGGCAGCGCTGGTGCCTTGCAGCAAGAAAGTCCTAGGTTTGAATTCATGGAGTTTGCATGTTCTCCCTGTGCATGAGTGGGGTTTTCTACCTAACATGACTGTGAGGTTAATTAGTCACTCTCTCTCCCTTTGGTGTGAGTTTGTGCACTGGTGTTGTGTTTCTCTGTGATGGACTGGGCGTCTGTCCAGGGTGAACCCACCTCTCGCCCAATAACCGCTGGAGTTAGCCACCCGCGACCCTGAACAGATAGGCGACTACAGAACATGGATGGATGGAAGACCACCTCAGCTGGGATGAGGCAGGGGTCTGGCTTGGAATGTCATAGAAGTTATCGCCTCCTCTTGGTGGCGCCACTACCTTCACATTTGGGTTCTTTGTGGATTACATAAACAATCTAAAAAGATGTATTAATATTTTAGATATTGTTGAAACCAAATGTTTACAAACACCGATAAAAATACAAAATATCTCTGTCATTTAATCAGAATAAACCTTTTAAATAAACCCTGTTTTGGGTTAGTAAGGATTGCCAAATTCTTGCCTGAAGAATGACAGAAAGAACCTTTTGAGTACAAGTTTTTAAAACGTTTTGATTCAGGAGTTTGTAAACATTCCATTTGTATTTGTGGGAATTTCCTTTTAAGCGGCATAACTGAGGTCAAATGTTTTGATTATCTATCTAACAATAGGTGGCAGGCATTTTGGGCCTTTCCTCCAGACAGAACTGCTGGAACCGAGTCAGGTTTGCAGGACGCCGCGCTCACACACAGATATTCTGTTCTGACTACAAATCTTATGTTGGCTACTCCATATTATGTATCTTCTTTTGTGTAGGGCACCACTTCCTCTATTAACAAAATACCCCCACAGCATGATGCTGCCACTCCTGTACTTCAGTTCAGATAGTGTTTTCAGGTTTGCAGGCTTTCCCTCTTTTATTCTCCAAATCTAGCGATGGTTACACTGTAGTCTATGTTTTATCTGACAACAGGTCACATCTTCATGAGGTTCCTAGGCAGTTTACAGAGTGCATTTGCACTCTGTAAACTGCCTTTTACTGTTGCTTTTTAAGCACTGGCTTCTTAAACAGGAAATATTTACAATGATGGCTTTGCCCATCATTGAAGGTTTTATGGTCCTGTCCAATATAACCGGGAGACGTATTGTTCTAAATGCTCTGACTGCGTTATTTGGTGTACTATCAGAGTCACATAATCTGTCTGTGGCTCATAATGACCTGATATCATTCTTAATGCCGTTGGCCAGGAGGCTGACCTTGTTGAGATAGAAATCTTCAGTTCCACCTTCTCATTTGGACCGGGTTAGGGAAGTGTTTCATCATCTGAAACTAGAGAAGATCAGATTGACCTTGGCTGGTACTGGGCACAATTTTCAAAAGACTCTGAGCTCCGTTTTTTTCCTTAGATTAACAGCACATGTTGTTTTGTTACCTGAGCTTGTTTGGCAGGGGCTTTACAGACCTTGTGAATAATCCTTGTTATGTAGGTTTATGATCATGCATAAAAGAATCAAAAACCTTTGTTGTTACCATAATGAATCCCCTTTTATGCTGCCATCTCTGATGGATTGTCTGTAAAATAATCTATATATCAAACTAAATTAACCACGTGAATCTCACAGAGCAAAAGCATAATCTCTCAGTTATATCACTCCGACAGTGATTGTCACATCAGCAATGCAAAATACTATAAATTAAAGTCTCAAGGACACTAAAACTAAGGATGTATGTATACTGCTGTCTGTAATATTGTAAACATGAAGGAAAATGTACCTTTTCTTTCTTCAATCCAAGTTTCCTTTGGATGTCCCGTTAATGTTTATTGCGGTCGCTGGGTTTGGTCCCATTTGAATTGGTTGGTGGTCTGGTTGGTCTCCCCCTAGTGGTCTGGAGCACTTCCGTCATGCGGAGCTAGTTTGTAGCTTTTCTTAACTTGCAGCAGGTTTTGCTACTTTCTGCATTTGCCTTTGCATATGATTTGTGTGTTTGTGGTTCAGCATCATTTGTGTTTGCAGCATGTTTGCACTGTGTGTCTAAGTTCTGTGATTGAAGCCTTTCTCTTTTGCTGCATTTTTCCATTGTGTGTGTTTTGTGCTTTGTATTTGGAGTACTTTTTGTATTTGCAATGCATTTATGCACTTGCAGTGTGTTTGCACCTCTCGGCCACCGTAGGGCATAGACCAGGCTGCAGCATGGAAAGGGAGAGCCTGCAGGTGGTGACAGAGCAGGGGACTGATTCTTTGTTTAACTTATTTATTAAATATTTATTTTCAAATATTTTTCGGACTATAAGGCGCACTTAAAATCAAAAATTTTAACGTGCCTTATGATCTGGTGCGCCTTATATATGATTAAAGTTGTGCTTACTGACCAATTTTATGTGGTACAATATGTTCAAAACTCTGAACTGCAATGCCGATGCAGGTGGGAAAGGTTGTTCAGCTCTTGTTTTACTCCATGATACACTGAAATCAGGGACATTTCCCTGCTGTCGACAGGTTATCCAAAATGGGGAACTTGGGAAGAATATGTAATGCGCCTTATAATCTGGTGCGCTTTGTAGTCCAAAAAATATGGCATTTGGCTTCTGCATTATTTGCATTTTTAAAGGAAGCAGGGATACATATTGCCATTTTTCTTGAACATGATTAATTTTGCACATCTGTTACATTTGACTAAAATGTGGATTTTTGTTAGTGTTGGGTCACTTTCTATGTTCATGCCAATAGATTAAATTATCAGGCTTACAACTAGGGGTGTCTAGATACCAGTTTTTTCCAGACCGAGTGCAAGTACGAGTACTTCAGTTTATACTTGCCAATTCCAAGTACCAATACCGAGTACTTAATAAATGAGTATTTATAGATCACAAAAAACTTAATATCATCGACCACTGAAAATGACTGACCATCAAGGGCGGTGAATTTGGTTAGAGCTTCAGTTATCTTCTCTCCTTCTTTTTCTTTTGGAGAGTCAGCAAACAACCACTTGGTGTATAGCACCACCACCTGGCATAGAGTGGTATCTGGTCTTTGAGTTGCAGCGTAGCCCAGCCCAGAAGGAAAATTGGTACCGGTTCAGAGTATCGGGTTGCTTTTACAAATACGAGTATGAGTACTTGAAGCTGGTATCGGGTACCAGTATCGGTATCGGGACACCACTACTTACAACCCTGTTATCTTGTCACTCCCATTTCATATTGTGTGATAAGTAATAATTTGTTTACAGGAATGTTTTTTTTAACCAAACATCTGATGTTCAGTGTTTTCATTTGGCACCTTATGATCTGCCTACTTGCCTTATAGATGTCAGAGGGTGATCGTGTCAACTCAACCACAGGTTGGGAGCTAAAACTTTAGATTTTGTTAATTTAAAAAACTAAAGTTGGCTGCCCGGTGCTGCACTGTTGGTGATCATGTGGGTCCTTAGCCACTGGAGAGGTGCGAGAAGATGATAAATCACTCAATAGGCTTCTGAAAAAATATGTCCCCCTCACTTCTGAGAGGATGGTTACGCCCCTGGTGGCCATGGTTTTAGCCATCAAATGATGTGTGCAGGTTATTACCCCAGATGGACATGGTCAGAATTTAGGTTAAATCCACGGATGCAGATATTTTGAACATTTCTGAAACTTGACTGACTAAATCCATTTTATTAATGTCTTTATTAAGTTGATCTGTCCTCCCTGGACAGATCAACAGTCATTTCTAAAAGGCTCAGTCCCAGTCCATTATAGAACTGCTATTTTGTTTGACTTTTTTAATTTTGTTCCTTTTATTGTGCCACAAGTGTATTGGACTCTCCAAACTTTAGATCACAGAAATTCCCCTGATAGAGTCACTTAATAGAGTAATACTTTTTGAAAATGGCAGCTGATTTTATAGCACAGCCTCTTACAAATCTTTTCAATCTCTCGATCCCAAAACAAAGAATACCATAAGTTTGGAAGTCAGTTTTTCTTACTCATTTAATGAAAGGAGGTGATCCAACAGTTTCAACTAACTACAGGCCAATATTACATTTGTGTGTCTTGTCAAAAAATTCTTGAATCTCTCGTTTGTGATCAACTAAAAAAGTTTTTAAACTCAAATTCACTTATTTCAAAACTGCAATCAGGCTTCAGGATGAAGCACAGCACCACCACTGCCGCCACAAAAGTGATTAATGATATACTTGTTGCTCTTGCTAGAAAGTGAGACTGAGTCACTTTTTATTGATCTGTCAAAAGCTTTTGACACTGTGGACCACGCTGTTTCAAAGCATAGGCTGCTTCATTTGGGACTGTCAGACTTTGTAGTTTCCTGGTTCACGAGTTATTTGAGTGACCAGACTCTGTGTATTAAATGTGATGAGCTTTGTTCTGAGTTTATGAATATCCACAAGGGGGTGCCACAGGGCTCAATATTAGGTCCCCCCCTGTCCATTATGTACCATAATGAATTAGGTCAAAACGTGTCAGATGCTAATATGCATTTTTATGCTGGTGACACAATTATTTGCGATTTAAGAATGCCCCAAGCTAAAGCTGTTGAATCTCTGCAGAAAGGTTTTAATTCGGTCCTGAACACACTTATGCAGCTAAAACCAGAGTGGGTGGGGGCTGGCATGGTGGTAATGGACTGGAGAATTTACCAATTTTGAGAGGTTATTTAAAAAATATATATTGATGGCAATGTTGAATTCAATTACACAATACAATAAACAGTTGCACTTAAAACAATTACACTTTAGAAGTGGTAGTTTTGTGTTTTAAAGAAGATTGCAGTTTATTTTATTGTTATACGTTTTACTGCAGTTGGTTTTTCTTTGTTCAACTGTTGAAAAGATTGGTTGGGGGGGGTGTGTGTGTGTGCAAAAACCTTCTTTTAAATCACAGGGGGATCCACCAAGAAAAAGTTTGGGAACCACTGCTTTAAAGTATTGTGTCTTTTCCAAGCGGAGAGAATCAACAGGATGTTACGTGTGTGCATGATGACAGTAAAATATTTTATTCCTGGTGTAATATAGTTTCCTAGTTCATTCCAAACATGGCTGGAAAAGCAAAACAGTACAAGAAACAACAGACTCATAACAGAAAATAATATATGAACAGCAGGGATTTTACATTATTTATGGTTTAAAAGCTCTTTTGTTTAATTTAAATTTTATCTTCCTTAGTACTTTACCTTTTCATCGAGAGCAAAGCGGAGTCAAGTTCCTTGTTTGTGTGCACAAGGTTGCCAAATGAAGCTGTTCCTGAATCTAATTCCTCATAACAAAAGCACAAAAACTAGCAGAACTTTCACAACTTAAAGGTATAAATACTGACAACTCACTCAGTAATGTTAAGGACTTTCTGAACTAACTTAAATTATTGTCCCTTTATGTCACTATTAGTTTTTCAGATTTTCACAACTGAAAATTGTTTTTCAGCTCAAAAAGAAAAAAATAAGTTTTTTGTTTTTTTACCGTGTAACAACTAAATCCGGTCAAACAAAACATAGTCAAAGCAAATTACTGGATAAGCATTAGGGGAATTAGCATTCAACATACTTACAGACACCTACTAAATATGTTGTGGATTTTTTTTTGTTAATGACAGTTTCCAGAACTTTAAATGTGTTTTTCTCGGCTTGCTTGTCTGAGCTTTACGTCGTTCCTCCCATTCCCTCAGGTCAGCAGAGCAGCTCCTCCTGGACGTCCTGACGATGCAGCAGAAGCTCAGAGAGAACAGAGCTTTGCCTGCAGTAGCTCCAAGGTTTTGGATTCATGCCAGTGAACACCAGCCAGACTTCTTGAAAGCTCCTCTGAAAACTCTTTGGCTTTTCACCCGACAAGAGAGTCCATTTTATCCATTAAAGTTGCTTCATGACATCTTTTCTGTGTCTTCTTGTATGTGTGTGTTTAATGCTTGTATGTGACCTTTATTTGGTGTGTTGCGCTGTTTTAAATAAATAAAGTTGACTTGGCTCTAAAAAAACAAAAAACAAAACAAAATTGTACTATTCTTTAATGCGTTCAAAGTTAGAGTACGGGCTCCTGCTGTTATAGTGTTAACCTGAACATTTATGGTCCATCATTTAGAGTTTGTTTGAAATGGTCCTCTGAGTAGTGTTCAGATGTTACGGATTTACCTATTGAAGCTGATTTCTGGATCAATGTCTTGCTCCATATCTAAATGCAGGGTGTATAGAAATGCTTTAAGTCCAGATTCTCCTGCTCAATTTGTATGTGTGTAAATACGGTGTTGTATTCAGGGCTGGTTCAGATAGTTGTGATTGCAGTTGGTGTTCGGTCCCGGTACCTTTGACTGATGACGGATGGTTCACATGTACTTCAGCGGCTCGGTTATGTCTTCGATGACCATTACCTTGGCTTCTATTTCATTCATGTGGACGAAGGAGTTCTGGTCACCTAGATGCAAAATGATACCTGACACTGCACATCAACCTGAGCACACCATACCTACTGTACTGTGAAATACGGTGGTGAAAGCATCATGCTGTAGAGAGGCTTTAGTTCAGAAAAAAACAGGCATTCTGGTCAGAGCTGATGGGAAGAGGAATAAAGCCAAAGGTATTCTTGAAAGAAAACCCGTTTGATGCTGCACAGGTCTTCAAACCTGGGCGGAGGTTCCCTAACCAGCAGGATGAAGCTATTTGGCAAATAATGGGCATAACTGTCATTCTGGACATGTGCAACACTGGTAGAGACAGTCATATTCAATAAATCAGAATATGTGTTCTGATGACCCAGGTCTGTTCTCTTGTCTGATCTTTTGAATATAACAACTTTTAAGCAGGTAAACATACTTTTCATCAAGCCCACATTTCTGTGTTAAAATTTTTTTTTTCTTTGTCTGATGCAATATCCTAATCTTAAATATCATGTTCGCATTCGCTGTAAGTGAAAAACCATCACGATTAACAGAAATAAAGGCTTTGAAAACATCAGTCTGTGTGTAATTAAACGATATATTGAGTTTCACTTAATGAACTGAGGTACCAAATTATATTCACTATTCAATAATATTGTAATTTGTTGAACAAGACTGTGTTCTTAAACACTTGTAGGTGTAGTTGCAACAAAAGGTGGTTGTTCAGATAAATGTATCCTCAGGGCTAAATGCAAACCAACAGTAGTACATCTTTCAGTTTAGCTGAGCTTTCAAAAATCTGTTTAAAAAGCAAGTAAAATTTGTACAGGCAAGGGCCTGTTTAATGTTTCCTCCCACTCTTTTTTTAGATTATTTACTCGATCGCCACACGAGGGCGCCATTTTTGATGTTTACCCGTAGCCACCATCTTTTTTTAACGTGTTGACAGTTGATGTGTGGCTGCTGAAGGGAAGAACCTCCTACTTCAAAGCGTTCAACCCACAGAGTACTCAGGTCTGAGGTCTGAAAGAAGCCAGACCTTGCTGGAAGGGACATTTACAGATTGACTTTAATTTAAACAGGAGAGACTGAGCTTTCCAGTGTGTTACTGCGTGTTAGTGTTTATAAAACAGACTATTATTTTCAGCTGGGGGGCTGGAAACTGTGACTAACCAAAACTCCTGTTGTACAGCATCTGTAGCATAACATCAATTGCATTGTTATACTGTGGGCAATAGCAATGCAATTGATGTCAAGTTTATTCTAGACCCTATAAATTGGAAAATAATTGCTAAATTACCTCACAAATTAATCTGTCAGAGTGCAAGGGGCTCCTGAAGACTTATTTGACTCTGTGTTGGCATCAGCCATCTTCTAGGGTGTTGTTTGTTGCAGTAGCAGCTCATCTACAGCGGAGAGGAAGTGGTTAGATAAGTGGTGGGAGACAGAAGAGCTCTGGTAAAAATAACATCACTGGTGGACAATGTCTCCCACCGCATGCATGAAGCTGTTGTAGAGCTGGCACTCCTTCAGGGACAGACTGTTGCATCCTCGGTGCATGAAAGAGCGCTATGACAGATCCTTCCTCCCAGCAGCTGTTAGACATAACCATCACTGCTCCCAACATACTGAAAAAGTTGCTACGTCCTGTTGTTGGTTGAACATTGTTTTAAGTTTTCTTTTGGAAATGGTCTATTGCTGTTTTTTATACACAATTATATATGGACGTTTCGTACACTCTCGGCTCACCCTACTAGTTGAACATTTCGTTTAATCCGAGTACGCCATTTTTGAATAACTACAATATGTTTCCTTTGTTTTACATTTTTTACCTTACTTGCTGCTGATAGACCTGAGTGTCTTACCTGGAGTAGATAACTCTCTTGGAGGCTTCATTTAGTATAAATGCTGAAGTTAATGGTCACTCCGAGAGGTCACTAAGACCTAAAGTCCACAACTAAACAACTCCAAAAACATAAGAGGTTGAAAAGGTTTATATTTTATGGACATTTAAAGCTTTGGTATATTAAAGTTCGGAGGTTATTTACCCAGTAATATAGGATTTTTCATATTTTCCACAGGAAAATGGAGGTACACATTATTTATCTTCCTGTGTGAAACTGAGAATGGAATGTTTCTCGTTAGAGCGTAGTGAAATAAACGTAAGCAGTGGAAAATGTGTTTCATTGTCTTGGAGTCTGTCTGAATTTTACTTTGTAAAGAGCATTGAGATGACGTGATGTGAATTGGCATTATAAATAAACTGAATTAAAAAAGTATTGTAATAGTTTCAATGAAAGGTGTTTTATGATTTTTTTACACTTAGTTTTCTATCAAGTCGTTAATCCGACTCGAAACAGTTTACACGATCCATAGAAGATCACTGGTGGTGCATTCCCCTCCTTCCTCCATTATAAATATTAATCAGTTGCTGTGAAAATAACCATTCACTTCACATGTTACAGTCTTTTAAGATCGGAGTTGTTTTGAGACGGATTGTGTTTGGCTTGATCTTGGCTCACTCTCGGTCTAGTTGTTAGCTTCAGTCTCCAGGGCCATCTTATTACAAGACGCCTAGAGGGTTAGGGTACTGAACTACCACTTTATCCTCTTTGTGCAAACCCTGTATTTTAAATGCCAACTGAAAGTTAAAGCTGCAGTAGGGAGTTTTGAGAAAACCATGGACTTAGCCTGAAAATTGTTTTCTGAGCCAGTGCCACTCCAGAAACTGGCAGTTTTCCTTTAAAACAGGTTGTTTCTCAGCGTTTCTCCTCACTGCTGCAGCCCACCAGCAACGACAGTACCGCTGTGCGGGGGAGGGGGTGTGAGCTGCATGTATGCAAGAGTGATTGACTCTGCTAAGAACCAACCAGAGCCAGACATCCGTCCTGTCTCTGATTGGTTGTTTCTGTCCGGGAGAGGTGTATTTCAGCAAATAGCAGTAGGACCACTGGGAAGAGCCAGAAGAGCTTGATTTTTTTCACAGATTATCTGACTCCTAATTTACTAGGGTATAGTGACAATTTTAACAAATATGTAAAAATACATCTTTACAAAAATTACCTACTGCAACTTTAATGTGAAATAAAATAAAAATAAGTTGTGGTTTCCTCCAGAAGAAAAACCCAAGATAATATGCATAGATCACCAGATGTAAAATCAGTGAAGCACATTTTTTCCAGACTGCTGTAGCAGTAATCGCTCCATTAATTTCTCATCTGCTCCCACCCAATCCTGTTGAACGTCCCAAGGGCCCCCAGCTATCGACAGGTACGAGGCAAGGAACATTCTGGACGGGTAGTCGGTCTATCACAGGGTCAACACAGACAGGACAGGACAGACAACAATGAATACCTAAGGCCATCTACCCTAACATGCACCTAGACCTGGACACAATCCATGCATGACTGAGACAAACATGTAAACAGCACACAGAGAGGTTTCACATCAAATTTGGACCACAAACATCCTTGTGGTCAGGTAACCATGGTATCCGCCTGTCTATGCTGCACTGAAGAAAAAAAGATTATCTTAACTCAGTTGTTGAGGAAAACTCTAAAGCTTTCAAAAGCTTTTGAAATTAGAGCAAAAATGTCAGGATTGACACACTAAATTGCTAAGTTAAGGAGAGCAGAATCAGAGAATTACTAACCTAACAAAGAATGTACACACGTGCCAGGAAATTACTTCTTTTAAAATAAACCACCACATGTTATACAGACCGCTGCTAACGCTGTTTAAGGGTTTGGTATCTAGTTTCTACTGAAGCTTGTCTAATTTTGCTCGCTCATTGAAATAACTGTGGGAAGGGAAATGTTCAAACATGGCAAACAATGCAGTTCACAGTTTTAAAAAAAAGTTTATGGCACAACTTGCAGGAACATTCTGATATTACTCTTGACCGTATACTCAGTATTGTACGGTTCCCTAATGTGAAAACAACCGAAGAAAACGCCGTTCTTGGAGGACGCTCTCCTTTGATTTGCTGGAACAGTAGAGCTAAAGTGTTATAAAGTAAAAAATGTCAAGCTTTAATCCTCGTAATAGCTCATCTTGACATCATTTCTTCTCTGTTAAAAAATGTCTTACTCTTAAAATCTTAAATGTTATAAAATCTTAAAAGCTATAAACTATATTTTAAATAATTGTCCACTCAGAGATAGGACCAGCCCACCCGTGACTGCACGGATAAGCTGGTAAAGAAATTGGATGATTGTACACTCTTTACACTCAGCTTGTTGCTCTGTTTTCCGCAAATAATTTTCATATCAGCAGACAAAAATCACGTTTAGAAATGATTGTGAGGTCTTTGTGTGAAGAACAATGGTTGTTCTTCTAACTTGTACTGCCAGTTAGTGTAAACAGTGCATGTGAGGGAGGGGGGCACCGGACTTTGGAGGCCTAACAGTCACTCTGTGGTTGAGTCTTATAAACCTCCCATACATACAAAATCTCCTTAGAGTTCTGCAGTAATGTTGCAATGACAGAAGACAAGTAACAAACGCTCATGTATGAAGGTGGGTTGACCACAAACAGACCGTTGTGAGGTGGATCTGTCAGTGGAACCCCAGCGTGTTTCATGCACAAACCCACGTACACGTCTTCGATATAGACAGCCTTAACATGTCTGGATGCTTCCAGTATCCGCTTGGGTAAATCCATGGAGAACACGTAGCCCAGTCCCAGTGCGTACGGAGGGTACGATGGCTCAGCGAAGACGTCAGAAGAAAGAAACCACTTTGAGTGAGGATCCCGAAGAACTTGAGCGTCCCTTGCCACCAGGCCTGTCATGTAGTCATGGCGGGGGGCGTACAGGACCATGCTGATGAGGTTGTTTACATTAAGGAAAGTGTCCGAGTCGATCTTCATAGCATAGGAGGAGTTGAGGCAGTGACTACTGAGCCACTCCAACATGACCATTGTTTTAATACTGAGGTTTTTGTAGCTGTCCAAGAAGTCACTCTGGAGGATGTCGCGATGTGTCCGGCTTTCAAGTAAAATCTGCCGAAAACAAGAACATTTGAAGCTGCTGTTAGATACGTCATCAACACACTCTCACTCTGTGATAAAAATGGCTAAGCCTCAAGGAGGAGTTATGAATTGTGGCCAGGATTCAGCACACATACAGCATATTGATTGTTATGTAAACAGCTGGATTGCAGAGGGGCCTCTCCATATCCAGTACCAGACGGAGAAAGTGTTAGAACAACAAACAGTGCGTTGCTGTTTATCTGGTAGTTGCCTGGATCATCCGACAGTCAGTTAAAGCAGTGGGTGAATCTCGGCAGACGCAGAAGATGCCTCGCAGACGCCTCAAGAGGCGTCAAACTCTTGATAGAGGGACTTCAAGGTCTGCATGGGGCCAACCACTTGAATTGTGCAGTTACCAGCATGTATGACAAATGGGTGTCACAGTGGTATGATGTTGAAAGCGCGAAGCTGAGTACGCCTACAGTTCCAGGAAATAGCACATACCCATCAGTGCATGTGTGCACAAAACAAATCCAAACTGAGACTGTACAGAGCATCGAGCTCCAGCCCAAGATGGCAAGTAGGTCATGAATTATGGAAAAAAAAAATAACACTGTTTCATTACAGGAAAAATATCACGCCCCACCCTGATTTAGTAACAACCTGCATATTTCCTTGACATTTGTACCCATGCAAAACACATTTTTATATACACCAACATCTAGGAGGGTGACAAAGAGTGGGGAAAGCAGCTGGAAGGGATCCACAATTAGTTGAACACATTGGCCTAAATATGTGGAAATGTTTCTATTAACCTAAAAACTGCTGTTTGTGATACGTAAAAACTCATATTTGCTTCAAAAGTTGTATCTCCTTTGCTATATTTCCCACCCATGGAGGTCCCCATTTTTCACCTGTGCAATGCATGCTGGGTTAATGACGCAATTAGGTCCTACTGGACTGGAACTTACAGAGTTATCTGAGTTGTTTTCAGATCTTAATTTGTGTGTTATTGGACCTGTCACCGGACACAGAGCACTACTTACTGGGATCACACAGTCCTAACTGTAATATTCCGAGTTTGGTTCTGGTTTATGTTATTAGTTTTAGTTTCCTCCTCTCTCCTGTCTTTGATTGTCTGGCTGTTTTGAGTTCTGTCTTGTCTGGATCCTCGTTTAGTTGGTGTAATGTTTTTGTTTACCTTGTTATTGTCATCACTTTTATGTTTAGCCTGTTTTAGTTATCTGGCCTTTGTTATTAGTTTTTATTTCAGTTGGTGTCTGTTTAGTCTTGTTTTCTACCTTAGGTTTATTGTCTATCAGTCAGTATGCTCCTTTTATCACCTCCACCTGTTTTGGTTAATTAGTCCCGCCCTGCTCTCCTGTTCCGTCGCCTATTTAAGCCTACCTTAGTTGTTTGTCTGTTGCCAGAATGTCTTGTGTTATTCCCTCCCGTCAGCTTGCGGTAAGCACGTTCCAGCCTCTGTTATTTTTACCTGCCCGTCTGCCAGTCCATGCCTGATCTGTTCTTTGCCCTCCTGTTTTTTGAGTCTGTTTAGTTTCTGCCTGGTTCTGTTTGATTTCCTGATGTTCCCCTTTTTGCCTCCTGGATTTTGTTAATAAACCCCTTCTCAACATACAGCTCTGTGTCTGGCTTACATTTGGGTTCAACCTTAACGATTCATTACATTACATTCTGGCCCAAAAATGAACCCAAAGCCGACACGTTTTCTCCTTTCCGGAGGAGCTGTACTGACTCAGACCGGCGATCCACTTATCCAACTCAGCTCAAGCAGCCACTCACCGGACTTCTCCTGTTGGTCCTCCTCACCGCCGTTCATTCCGGATGAATGATGAGGAGGAGGTGGTTCGGAAGCTTCGTCCGGATCTTTTTCTCTCCCCCTTTGCAGAGGAGGAGAGGCTGGGATTGCCGCAAGCTCCATCGACCCCGGTTCGATCAAGAGAATCAGAACTCCAGCAGACCCCGCCATCCCTCCGTCGGAGGAGGGGAAGGAGATCAACTGGCTCCCACCCGTTCCATTGGGCGGACAGACGAGCCTGTCCAGCGCCCGTTCATTGCTGAGCCGCCGTCTCGGTCAGCGGACCCCACCATTCCTGCTGCTTCCTGTATGGCAGACCGGCGTCCTTCATTTGCCGGCTCCGTGACGCCTACAGCGCCTCCTGGTGGCACCCTTGATGTTGAGCATAACTTGTTAGAGGACAAGTTAAGAGCTTATGCCCCCATTATTAAGCGTCTCAGGGAGGCTCTATTCGCTCAATATTCAGAGGAGCTGGAGGAGAAATTAAAGGAGGTGGAGGGGCATTACAGGTCAGCCCTCCAAGCATTCTACAGCCGACCGAAGTCTGTCCCCGAGGGTCCGGCCGACGCCTCAGCTCCCGAGTCCGTCCCCGAGGGTCCGGCCGATGCCTCGGCCCCTGTGTCTGTCCCCGAGGGTCCGGCCGACGCCTCGGCCCCTGTGTCTGTCCCCGAGGGTCCGGCTGACGCCTCGGCCCCTGTGTCTCTCCCCGAGGGTCCGGCCGACGCCTCGGCCCCTGTGTCTCTCCCCGAGGGTCCGGCCGACGCCTCGGCCCCTGTGTCTGTCCCAGAGGGTCCGGCCGACGCCTCGGCTCCTGAATCAGTTTCTGAGGGTCCGACTGACGCTTCGGTCCCCGAGTTTGTCCAGGAAGACCTGCCTCCACCCAAGTCCCGAGAAGGGGTCCAGGAGGACCTGCCTCCGCCCAAGTCCCGAGAGGGGGTCCAGGAAGACCTGCCTCTTCTGTCCAGCGACAAATTGACCCAGGAGGGTCCGTCGTCGACCTGCGACGTGGGAACCCAGGAGGGTCCATCGCCGACTTGCGACGTGGAGACCCAGGAGGGTCCGTCGCCGACTCGCAACATGGAGATCGACCTGCGAGGTGGGAACTCAGGCGGACGCTTCTTCTTTCGGACGCCCCTTGCCTCGGGAGAGGGCTCAGCACCCGTGGTTCCCTGGAGACTTAGACCCCCTCGGTGTTCCCCTAAAGCCTCAACCCCTAGTCGTCCTGGTAGACAGCCAACTTTGGGAGAGACTCTACTGGCTGTCACTGTCCGACATTCTCCAGAGACTGGTGTTGAGAATTTTTTTGTCGCTATGGGTCTGGCTTCCACTCCAGCCTGGAGCCAGGCTTCCTCATTCACAGCCTGCAGTCAGGCCTCATCCACAGCCTGCAGTCAGGTCTCATCCACAGCCTGCAGTCAGGTCTCATCCACAGCCTGCAGTCAGGCCTCATCCACAGCCTGCAGTCCGGCCTCATCCACAGCCTGCAGTCAGGCCTCATCCACAGCCTGTAGCCCTGGGCCTCCCGAAGCCTGTAGCCCGAGGCCTCCTGAAGCCTGTAGCCTGGGGCATCCTGAAGCCTGTAGCCCGGGGCCTCCTGAAGCCTGTAGCCCGGGCCTTCCTGAAGCCTGTAGCCCGGGGCCTCCTGAAGCCTGTAGCCCGGGCCTTCCTGAAGCCTGTAGCCCGGACCCTCCTGAAGCCTGTAGTCCGGGCCCTCCTGAAGCCTGTAGCCCGACTCCCTCCTTAGCAGCCTTTAGCCAGGCTCCCTCCTTAGCAGTCTGTAACCAGGCTCCCTCTTAAGTCGCCTGTAGCCAGGCTCCCTCTTTAGTCGCCTGTAGCCAGGCTCCCTCTTTAGTTGCCTGTAGCCAGGCGCCTCCCTTAGCCCGTAGTCCGGCGCTTCCCCTAGCCCGTAGTCCGGCGCCCCTCCTAGCCTGTAGTCCGGCGCCTCCCGTAGCCTGTAGTCCAGTGCCGTCCACAGCCTTTAGTCCAGCGCCGTCCACAGCCTTTAGTCCGACGCCAGGTTCTGCTTTTCCCCTCTACTCGCCTGGCCGTCCGCCGGGACGACCGCCGGAGGTCCTGACTCGCCTGGGCCATCCGCCGGGACGACCGCCGGAGATCCTGACTCGCCTGGGCCGTCCGCCGGGACGACCGCCAGATGACTTGATTCGCCACGGCTGACCTCCGGGATGCCCGCAGGACTGCGTTATTCGCCGGGGTCATCCTCCAGGACGCCCACCAGACTCTGTTCTGTTTGTTTTTGGTTCGCCTTTGAGGGTTGTTTTATGTTTGGACTTTTGTTTTGGACTTTATTAACTATTTTCTGTTTCAGACCCTGGCCCTCCGTTGTTTCAGAACCCCCTCCTCCCGCCCGGGCTGATTTTTGTTCTGTTGTGGACTTTCGTACACGTTGGAGGGCGTCTGGAATCCGCCCTTGAGGAGTTTGGTTCTGGTTTATGTTATTAGTTTTAGTTTCCTCCTCTCTCCTGTCTTTGATTGTCTGGCTGTTTTGAGTTCTGTCTTGTCTGGATCCTCGTTTAGTTGGTGTAATGTTTTGGTTTACCTTGTTATTGTCATCACTTTTATGTTTAGCCTGTTTTAGTTATCTGGCCTTTGTTATTAGTTTTTATTTCAGTTGGTGTCTGTTTAGTCTTGTTTTCTACCTTAGGTTTATTGTCTATCAGTCAGTATGCTCCTTTTATCACCTCCACCTGTTTTGGTTAATTAGTCCCACCACCTTAACGATTCATTACACCAACAGTAGGTTGTGTGTCATTCATCATTGTTATCATTATTATTATTATTATTATTATTATTATTATTATTACATTGTTACCAATTTCAACGTGCTCTGGTACAAACTGAAAAGGTTTTTATTTATTGCTGTTTTGGCTGGACGGGGCTAGCGATAAAGGACCTAGTATATGTCATTTACGCAGAATGCATTGCAGCATAAACAACATGGCGACACCCGTGTGAATATATTATATTAAAATTTATAAAAAAACTAAACATCTTACATTATTTTTAGGGCATTGTTTTCACATCTAAAATACATAGTTCTCAGATAAAGTCTATTTTTACAACTAATCCTGGATTCCCTTTAAGAATTTCTGGACAGGAAGAGATAAGACCGCATCAACAAGAGGACAACCATTTAACCAGAGCAATACTTCTGTTGTTGCTGCAACTACATATTGTCCTAAATTTAAATATACATAAATGACTGGAGCAATTCACGGTATTGATGTAAAAGTTGAGATATTGGTTTGTTGAAAACATTAGAAACAGTAACAGAGGGGTAAGTCTGTTGGATTCAATGCAGCAGTAAAATGTTGGCCTCAGTCCTTGTTGCGTCAACTCTTGCCCCCAACTGCAGCCCGTTCTGCAAATAAGGACGGCAGTGAACTAAGAGTTTACCCCCTTCAACTTCTGTACCATTTCTTATCTTATTTGGCAGTGATGGTTTAGAGAAAAACTGGAGTCACATCACCTGTTCATCCGGTGGCTCCGTGTCGTTGCCTATCCTGGACTTTCCCAGGAGGAAGTAGTAGCTGACCAACCGGCCCAACACCCGCGTTTCATTTCCCCATGTGCTACGAATGATGTCACGGGCCTCCCTGTTTTGAGGGGCGACCGGGATCATGACGACCAGGAAGGGGCTCTCCTGTCTGCATTTGTTGGGTTGGTCCACTATGAACTGATATCGGTGAGGGTATTCCACAAAGAACTGAGAGGTTAAATGATGAAAAGGGGAAATCTGTGGAGACAAAACAGTTTTAATTTGTATTATTTAATATTAAGGATGATAAGTCAGTTTTGTCTGAATGGTTGCACAGTCTCACATGCAATTCTAAATGGGTTTTCACACTCTTTAACCCCTGCACTTATATGGTGGAGTTGAGAAATGGGGTCACACACCTATGTGGGAACTTAGAGTCTCAAACCTTTTACTAGAAAACAAAAAATTGGAATTTCTCTTAGAACTGAGTTCAAAAACGAAACCATCGTCTGGTTACTATTTTACTTCCTATTTTCTCTTCAAAAAGTGATGTTCAAAATTCTTGGTACATCCTCGTTGCCTCAGTCCTTGTTCTGGCTAATTCCAAGAGCTTAAGCCAAGATCGTTACAATCAAACTAAGTCAGTATTCTAGCCTGAACATGTTGCGTAAACAGAAAGTACAATTTGTGTTGCTGTTTGTTTTTGCTTTCACAAGGCAATTTCTAACATTTAGAGTGTTATGAAAAGATTAGAAACAGTATCAAGCACAGAAGAGGGAGTATTAATGCTAGCAACTAGTAAAAAATGGATAATAGATAAATGAGTTGCACAGAAAAAAGTTATGCATATATAAAAGGGATATTGTGAATTAACATTATTAGAAAGAACAGTGCCTTGAACAGAGTTCTGTTTGAGTTCATGATTGTGAAGGAGTTAGTAGTGGGAAATAGTGTACAATTTTTAATCCTAATTTGGATTTTCTGTGTTGGGAAAGTTAGGAAATTGTAAACCGTGAGATCCAAATTCTGTGTTGGAAAGCCTGGGATTTCCCACCTACCACAACCACAGAATCCAAAATGGCTGCTGCTTATCAGGAATGTTGCACAAAAACAAAAACTGTTTGTAATTCAGGATAATTTCATTCTTGTTTCTCTGATCGATAGCACACCTTTGATTATGCTGGTATTTGAATTTTGTGAGCAGTGAGGATGATTGCCAAACTGGAGATGGGTTTTGTTGGATTTTCTTTTCTGTTTGACATCAGCACATTCAATTCAGAGGTGGGGTCGCCGGACGTTCTAGCCAGGCGGCAGTATTTTCGACTTTGTACAACAAATTATCTGATTCGGTTCAACTAAGCCTGGTCTTCACCAGTGTGATTGTCTGCGCTGTCAGAGACCCAGTTTCAGGGTCACCTTTAAGTGCTTGAACAAACAGGACTCTGCTGATTGATAGAGAGGTGTTTGTCCAGCTGCTTTGTGACGCAGATCAGGAACCAGAAAGTGGCCCAGAAATGCTTAAATGAGGTAAAAACATAATAACAGACGTGGTGAAGATTCTCAGTTATCCAGGTCATGGTCATTCCGAAAAAAAGTAAAAAACAAAGCAACTGGACTTGTTTTCAGTAATGTTGAAGATTCAAAAAGTCTGGAGTACTGTGGATCACGAAGCTTTATACTACTGCCCAAACAAAAACACTTTTTGAATTGAGAAAGCTTCCTGGAGAGGAAGTGAAACGTCTTTACGGAAAACAAGTCTAGTTGCTTTGTTTTTTACTTTTTCCGGCATAATAACAGACCAAGAGCCTGATGAAGACGAACCTCCCCTCACCTACACATGTAGCCACTTGTAGGCAACCAGCTTTGCCATGTGGTATGCCTGAAATGCCAGAACAGGACAGGTGAAGAAAAGAAAAGACTATGCTGGGTCTCAACCTGCTAGACAAAGTGATTTTGCTTGAATTGCTGCATAAAATAAAGACATTTGAAAAAGCCTGGCTTCCACTCTGAGATATTTTTACTGAAAGGAAGAAGCCGCATGTGCAACAGAACACGTCTCTGAAGTTAGGAGGCAAACAGGGGTCTCGCCAAGTAACCCCAGGTTTCGAATCCAAGCGGGTTGCACACTTACAGAATGAAGTGAAAGTTGTCAAATATAAGACATCTATCAGCCCATGTGATGGTTTGTATCTCATCAACCATGTGGCTTAACCAAAAAGAGAGGAGCATAAATAATACGAGCTTGATTTGCTATCAGTGGTTAGCACCACAACGAATGGCAAATCCCGCTCTTTTTCCGACTTTCCAATGGGTGCGACATCATTCCCAACTCTGAGGTCCAACTTCTAAAGTCAAAAGCCACAAAACGAACATGTTTTGCAAGAATCTATTTTTAAAAACTGTTTCATCTCGTTATAGCAGCAGTTTGTGCTTTTTTTAATCTTTTAACAAAAACAATTAGTTTCCATTCTACACCTTTGCTTAAAATATAATTTAATAAAAAAAAATCCATAAAGGAAAAACAGTACAGTAATAGTAAGCTGTTGTTGAAGACTCCTCCACACTTTGAATTAAGGACAGGCCATTTTCTACAATCAAAAAACAAACAGATGGGTAAATAGACTTACTGTTCTCGTATCGTTACGTACGCTCCAAATGGTTAAAGGCAGCAAAAGTCGTGAGAACCAGATGTAGAAAATCAAAACTCCTATCATTAGGAAGAGAACGACATAGTATGACGAACGCCTAGCTCCTTTCCATGGAGGCTTTTCACTGCAGAGAGAGAAGCAAAACATCTTTAGCGCTGTCTAGAGGTGCATAAGAACAGGTCTAATTTGCTGATTATTCCATTGAGAGACTGCCGCTAGAGTTAGGAGCCGTTTTAGTGCAACCACAGAAACATTTCCGGTGCAGTGTGAGCTCACTCACAAAGTGCACGTGAAAACAGTGAAAATAGTGTAATATTTAAGTCGTACTAATAACTTGCAATGTTGTTGTGTTTATTGCTCTGAAAATCAACTCACTTTACAGTCTGCCTGAAAGAGAAATCCTGTATTCACCGCTTTTTTTTTTCAATCACAGAGAGAAAACATCCATTTTATTCTTTTAAATATCTAATAGAAGCCATTATATCTAGAGTATATGATATGCACGGCCCCAAATCTCCTCTATTCTTAGTTTGGAGTTAAAGATGCTTCAATTTGTGCTAACACACAGCCTAAAGTAGGGAGAGAAAAAAAAGATTGCACAGTGTGAGATACACTGGAATTTAAGGTAAGATGAAAACGTCAGTGGGGTTTGCATAAAAACGTTAAGTACAGCCGTGAGGGCTGAGCTATCTCTGCTTTACCAGCTTCACACTACGACATTCAATACCTCTAAAATGATCTACAGATTGCACAGACATGGCGATAAAACAATAACCCCCCCGCCCCCACACATAAATGAGCAGTGAATATTAGCACAGTCCCTACCATTTGCAGTGGTAACTTCCCATTGAGAGGCATAAAGCTGCACCCGCCTTTAGAGTAAACACCCAGGAGCATGGACGCGTCACCGTTTGAGCTCCCCAGTGACAGCAACACATCTTATGTGGGTGAAAAAGGACAAGCAGAGACGTGTTGCAACGTCTTCTGGTGACTAGGATGTCTGCATACCTGCTGGAGAATAAATAACAGATGTTTCAAGTGTAAACTTGTGTTGTGGTTGAAGGCGCAAGGGTCTGCTGAATGGTAATGCAAAGACTGGATGAAGGACCGGATTTAAGCAGGAATTTTATTTTGCTGACTGAATTCTGATTGCAGGCTAAAAATGTTAGAAATATTTGTGCTTTTTTTTTATTAGATATTTGGGTTTAGATAACCAGAATTAATCAAATCTCTATAGTAGTACATTGAACTAATTCCTCCACATGATTAGAAAGAAAGACCCATGTTTAAACCTTCAGCTCGACACATCCTTCGTCTATTGGAAAACTCTATGCCAACGTGTTTTATATATAAAAACAAAACAAAACAGATAAGCTTACCTTTTTGGCAGAGAATCGTCCAACTTTTTCAACGAGCAACAGTGACTTGTGGGAAGTCTATCAAGTGCATCCAGTCAGGATGAGGGTGTGCCTCTGCTCTCAGTCCAGTTCCTGAGAGTAGTTTCTGAGAAAATGTCTGAAACTTCTCTTTGATCCCAGGCACCGTTTTCTCTTTTCAGAAAGAAAGCAGCTTGTTCTCTCTTTGCACAGTGGGAATGAACCTACTGTGGATGAGTAAGACTTCCGCTTCTTCAGGAGAACCGTTAATTGTCTTCCTGGTTACTCAGAGTCACTCCACTATGGTCAAACTATGCAATACACTATGCCTCTCTCTCTCTCTCTCTCTCTCTCTCTCTCTCTCTCTCTCTCTCTCTCTCTCTCTCTCTCTCTCTCTCTCTCTCTCTCTCTCTCTCTCTCTCTCTCTCTCTCTCTCTCTCTCTCTCTGTGTTTACACTTTCTGCTCTACAGCTGCTGCTGCTTCTGCTTACTACTTTTGTTATCTTCACAATAGAACACAGGAACTTGGCTTTAGTTAGAAAAACAACCCTATTTGGTCAGGAGCCTTCTTCAAGTGATAAGTGACCTCAGATTTTTTTTTTTTTTCAGTTTTCTTTAAAATCTGAAAACTCTTATCTGAATTTTTAGAATATGAGCTGCATGAGAGTTGGTTGGGCTGTTTGAGGCGCAGACATAAAAGGAGAGAATTGCGGACACTAAAATGACTTGCAGATTAAATAAACGTGTCATTGTCCTTCATGATGTGTCACCATAGCATGGTGCAAGAATGGCTGTGTCAGGTCACTTCAACTGCGAGCATGAATTGTTTTGATAAAAATAGAATCAATTATTAATACTTCGATTTTTTTTCCACCATTAAAATCAGATGTTTTTCACAAAAAGTGGCTGAGAGAACTGTTTAATATCTCTTGGTGTGATATGTGTCCAAGGTTACCAGCTAACGTTTAAGCCAGCCCAATAATTTAGACCAATCAGGCCGTTGACCAGAACTTTTTTAACAGACACCCTGGAGCCAATCAGAATCAAGTATTTATTAGGGGCGTAGCGATACATCGATCCACATCAATTTATTGATTAAATGATTGACGATCAAATTACATCTATGCAAAATGAAAATATCGATCATATTGTTAATTTTAAGATGTACCTTTATTTTGAAATTCACAAGACATGAGACTAAAGTAAAGAGGTGATCTATTATTATTATTATTAGTAGTAGTATTTAAAAATTAGAATAATGTTTTTGATTTAAATGCCTGTTTAGAAATAAAATAGTCAAATCATATTTGGGATACTATGTGAGTTAGTATCAATGTAAATAATAGTGTTAGACTGGCAGATGATATCGCACCATATCGATTGGAGATCGTAACAGGCCTTGTGATAACCACAAATATCGCATCGTCATACAAACGAATCGATATAATATTGCATCTCGATACAGCTGGTGATTTACACCCCTAGTAATCACCCAGACCCTGGTATAATCTGATTTTAACATAAGATAAGATAAGATAGACTTTATTGATCTCACAGTGGAGAAAGTCACATGTCACATTGGCTCAATAATCAAAAGAAGGTGCCAAAAGATTTTAATTCTAAGCTCTCCTTTTTTTCTATTCTCAAAGACCAGAGGGGTTCATCAGGTTTGACGTTACATACCCACTTTGACGACCACCGTTCTATTTTCTACTTTGATGAAAGTGGTGTTGTGACTCCAACAAATATTATCTACCAGCAGAGTTATTACGGTTTAATAAGGAGTCCAAATGGCAAACGTCACTGAAAAAAAGGAAATTAAATAAATCTGATAAACGTTTTAGAGGATTTTGGAGCATTTTTGTGACCATTTACCTCCAGTTTTCATGAAACTCTCACAAATGTGGCTTAGGTACAACATAAGGTACTGAGGTACTCGTTTACAGGTACAACATGGAAGTAAGAGGAGTGAGATACTCAACAGAATTCTAATTCAATACATTAGATTATTGAAAATTTCATTTCAGTAACTCAGTTCTCTAAGTGAAACACATTATGTAGATTAACACAGACAGATGATGTTTTAAAATCTTTATTTCTGTTAATTATGCCTTTTTTCCCCACCTCCAGATAATAAAGACACAACATTTAGGATTAGCATGTTACATTGTACTAATAAAAAGGCAAAATGCTTAATGCAGAAACGGGAGCTTAATGAAAAGTATGTTTAATATCTGCTTAAATGTTGTATTTTTCCAATAGGTGCTTTTAATCAGACAAGCCTTTTAGAAATGCATATTATTGAATATGACTGTAGATATGAAATGGGGGTTAGGAATTTGCAAAATACAGCAAACTGAATTTACCTTGCAGAGAGCAAGAAGGGGCTGCTCTAATCCAAAAGGAAACATGCATATCCTTTCAAACAGGCGTTGCAGTTGAGACATCCGACATAATCTGAAATTCATCTTTAGCTTCTCCCTGCCGTGCCGTGTGGCCCTGCGTTTGGAAAGGACCATGGCTGGTCAAAGGAAACCAAAGAAGAACAGTGATCTCTGTGACTCGTAATGAAAATTGAAGAATATGTATTGTTTCTGGACCACCTATTTGCCCTAATAGTAAATAATAATAAAAAATAGTTTATTGAGCTTGACAAAAACATAGTATTTTGTAAAGAAATACGAGCATTAAATTCAGTCAGTCTGAAACATTAATTGGTTTTGCTGTACCTTTCAGCTGGCCCCTAAACAGAAGTAAAACAATAAATAAATAAATAAAATAGTGCCTTTGCTGACAGAGTCTTTGTTTTGGGGGATATTATTTGACATTGTGATTTTAAAAGCGGTAGTTTCATTGCATTAACGACCTGCCATCTGCAGCACTCTTAACAGGCCCTAGAAAGCATTACCCAGCAGTTGGATTTAGACATGTTCCACTTAACTCTGTGTGTGTTTACAGGACATGTAAGAAATGAGTGGTTGAAGTGGCCACACGGCTGGTACAGCTCTGAGCTGTTGTGGACAGTAATCATATAAGTGAGCTTGTGACAAGAGGTGGTCGTTCTGCAAATTTTCCCAAACTTCTGCAAAGTGATGTCACAGGGTGTGACCACTAGGGGTTTATTTCTGGGTTAATTGCAAAACCGTCTTCTTTTGACCTATGTCACATTTACTGTCATAAACAGAGGTTTCATTTAATTCAATGTGTTTGAAGAAAAGTCTGTGTGTCATATGTTTAATTGACACTGCTGTCTGAAGACATTCACACTTTCACTTCCTGCAATGCATGTTGCTGTAACAGCAGATCTTTGAACTTCTCTTACACATATTTAGGCTTCAATATGAACAGGACATCTGGAAATTCAACACTCGGTTTTTACAAGTCATTATGTCTGAAAAAAACGTAAAGGACTGAACCCTTGCTGACACTATTCTACTTGACTCTGCAACGTAAAGACAGGCCTGCTTCTCTTATTGATCGTTCTAAATGACACCATTAAGAAAGCCCTAAATTGTTTTGTTGGACCACATCCAAACCAAACTGTTAAAAGATCATTTATAGGAAGTGGTCAGGGAGGCTTGCAACAGTAGCGGTGGAGGAGCTACAGGAACTCTTGCACAGTACTTGTTGTCTTCAAGAGTGACCTGTTTCCATTTGTCTGGAATAGGAAATAAGTTTATCAGAGGACTTGAACTGTTAGCTGCAGTTCAGATTGCTAAGTTTAGCACAAAACTTACCAATGCTCTGTGTTTTCTTGTCCTCAGACAGAGCTTGTCTTTTGCTCTCCACATCTGAGCGACTTGGAGAACATTTGCAAAGTAGAGTGAGGAAAGATTGTCAAGGCAAGATGTGGCATGCTGTCAGACTCCTTTTAAAGATGACTCAATACTAAAATTGAAATAAATGAGGGTTAAACCTAAGTGTGTGCTCATCCATGACACCAGCTTTAAAGGAGAAGTCCGGTCAACAAGGAAAAATCAGGGTATCATTAGCTATAACTAAAACTAATACGTTTGTGGTTATTTAATGAATTTAGCTTTAATCAATAAGAAAATAAAAACACAAATTGTTGTCTGGATCACTGTGTCTGGGGGCGGCCATTGCTGCCCAAATATGGACAGTAAGGGCCCCCTGACATCACATCCTGTGACGTGGAAAAGCGGAGAACCGACAGCATTTCTCCGCACTTTCCAAGCAAAGTCAATAGGAGCTGTTTACACAGCTGCGGTCATCAACAATTATTTTGGATTTCCAGAGGACTTCACCATTGAAATTCGCGGGAGCTATTGTTAAAGCAACAATGCTGACGTGCATGGCAGTTGAACATTAGTTTTTTCACCTTTTCGGTATGTTTTTCTTTTTCATAATGTAGAATTTGCCGGAACATTTCTGTACCGACCAGAGCGGCGCAGGGATACGACACACTGATGTGTCGTATCCCTCCGCCGCAACAGTGAGCATAAGTATGCTCACTGTTGCGGCGGAGGGATACGACACACTTAGAAAGCATGCTCACTGTTGTGAAGCCCACTTATTTTATGCAACTTTGGTCTTCTTTTTTCTAAAGTCGCTTGTATATTTCATGAGTTGTGGGGTTGCAGTTTTTTTTGGGCTTGTTTCTGAAAGTGAAGTCGATTGTTTGGGGTCTAAACTAAGTGACGCTGAAATATCCCTCCACCTCATAACGCACTGCAGCTCCTCCTCACAGCAGCAGAGAGAAAACTCAGAATGAGCAGCTCTGCCCGTATTTTCTGCAGTTTACGGTTGCAATAACTGATGATAACTGCTGAAAGTAGATTAGACGGTGCAGATCATCATTTTGAGCAGAGATTGGTTCTAAAGATGAGTTTTATACTCATCTTTTAACATTGCAGAACCAAACCTATAAACCATACTTTAATGCTTATTTGTTGTCTTTTTATGTCTCTAATACTAAATGTAAAATGAAATTTAAATGCTTAATACCATGTCTTTCTTTGTTTAAGAGGTTAAAAAAATATTTCGGCATGAAAACGGATATTTATTTACAAGGGGACAGATAGGGCATCGGGACTTGCTCTACAGCCGACACCGCACCGTTACGTCAAAAACTGGGAGGTGGCAGTACTGTTCTTCACCAAGATGGATGCCCCCATAAAAGGACCTTAAAATGAAAATTACTCCTAAATAAAAAAGCTTATAATTTATTGAACAGTATGTAATAATTTTATATTTAAAGTACTTTCAGCTGTTTTAATTCTGATTTTGACCGGACTTCTCCTTTAAGTTTTGTAATTTTACTTCAATAGAAACAATCTCTTAACCTGACAACAGCCAGATGCATATCGCTCCGCCTAGCTCAACTCACATACATCTGGGACATCGCCCATAGAGAGTGATTTCTCCAACCAATTTTAGGGTCTGGCCAATCAGGACGCAGGGCTGGAGTTTCATAGATGTGACGTAGTGGAGACGCGACCATGACGTGAGACTGTTTTGATAGCAATGGCGGCTCGTCGAGGAAGCAAGCGTTAACATTGATGCTATTTCTTCTGTGTTGTCCAATCTACCTAATATTGTTTCATTAAAAGAACATCAGAGAACGGCTCTGAAGGCTTTTGTTGGTGGAAACCATGTTTTCGCCCTTCTCCCGACCGGATTTGGCAAGTTTTGTTTTCCGGGGCGCGTCCGCTGCGGACGCGGACGCGCCCCGGAGCGGTTAGCGGTTAGCGTGAACCATATTAGGAGGCCTTTAGTCCTCAACGCGGTCGGCCCGGGATCGACTCCGACCTGCGGCGCTTTGCCGCCTGTCTTTCCCCCTCTTCCTGTCAGCTCACTGTCAATAAAACGCGTGCCACTAGAGCCGCAAACACATTTAAAAAAAAAAGTTTTGTTTTTTCTTGCGTCGCTCTCATCAGCGTCACGGGTTAGCTTCGGTGTGAGTGGTTGAAATAGCACGTCGATAAAGATGACAGACAAGTGGCTTATCCAATCATATGCAAGGAGTTTTGATAAGGCCCAGCCTTCTGTAAAGGCAATTCCTATGGCGGTGTCCCAGATGTATGTGAGTGGAGCTAGGCGGAGCGACATACAGCTGGCTGTTGTCAGGTTAACAATCTCTTGCCTTTGCCATGGCTTTGTCACAGCCGTCACAATGTTTGCATAAGCAAAATCTCTTTTGAGGCAGTGGAGGATTTCAGAGAATAAATGCAAATTGACCTTTTGGATGGGCTCCAGGAAAATCTGAAAAACCTTCCTGCAACTTAGAAAGGCCATACAGGGACCAGGCTGTGGACCCTGACAAGGTGAAGGCATTAACAGAGGAAGAAGGGAAGATGAGATGAGGACAGAGTAAGAGAAAGAGAGAGAGGAGACAGACAGACAGACAGACAGACACACACACACACACACACACACACACACACACACACACACACACACACACACACACACACACACACACACACACACACACACACACACAGAAAAAAAACCTACAAAAAAACCCAACAACCAGGTACTACAAAAAATCCTCCTGCGGCCATCATAAGGAAGCCGGGGAATGAAAACCACGAACACCTGCAAAGAGACAAAACCAACAAAAAAAAAAACAACAGCAGCAAGGTTTTGGAACAAAACCGTTGATACTTAAGGAAGGTACTACAGGCTAACACGGCTACTGCATTATGAGTGCATAGGTGTGAGTGTATGTGGGTGTATATGCAAAATATGTGGTGTAGGTCTTACATGAACTGTGCTCAGTGATGGGTGCAGAGAGCCACCACAACCCCCTACACAGATCAGAAGTAAGCAGAGACAACCCAAGGCCCCGAAAACTAGCAGCCTTGCTGAGCACAGAGGCCAAGCAGCCCGCCACAGGGACATCATGCATCCAACCAGAGGACAGCAAAGGAGAACCCAGGGACAGAGCCCCCCGTGGCTATGGAGCAGAGGGCCCCCAGGAACCAGGGGCAACAGTTTGCCAACTCCGCCAGTGTATAGATCATCTTCTAACTACTCAGAGTTTCTCTGTGTGGCAATCCCAAGGTTACCAATCCATCCGTTTTCCAAACTCGCTTCATCCTTTTTAAGGTCACTAGGAAAAATTTCAAGCCCATTCCCACACATCATAGAGTCAACCAGAGAACCATTCACCCACATATTCAGATCTGTGGGCAATTTTGCATCTCCTATTATTGCTTGATTTACAACTATTTAAAGAAACCAGACAGAACCCATAAAATGTCTTCGTACTATATGTCATGATTGTTTAGTGGGACCCAAATACAGGTAAATTAAATGCCAAACTATGATGAGACCGAATTACAGAAGTGATACAAACAGACCAGGTGCTTCCTGTGTAAAGCGTGTCTACACACAGAAAACCTACGGCGCACAACTTGGCACGTAGAAAACGCTTGAAAGTGTGCAGTAAAATACACAGAAATAATTTTCCATTCAGTTTTATTTAACCCAAGGAGCATCGAGTTTGAGCTTTCATGGTTTAAACCACTGCAAAGAAATTGAATTACACTTAGCCCCATACTATAACGTAACACAGCTCAAAAATTGCTGCAAACAACTTTAATCAGATGTAAAGTGTAAATATTCCTCTGTTTATGTTATGTGTAAAAGAGCATCAGTCTGTGCACTGGGGAGCTTAAAATGCATATCAATTATGCAACTGGTCCTTTCATTCTCACTTAGAATAAAATGGTGTCTGATCAGCAGGTTAATGGCGTACCGCGCACGTGACGTCACCATCTCATGAGCAACGCCCCTTGCCGCTAAGGTAGGACAAACAGTGTGAGAGCGCACGTAGCAACCAGCCATTACACATGCAACAGATACAACAATATGACCGACTTTTCAGCTGTTAAACTATCACAAGAGGATGTCCAGGCGCCCGGTTTACTGGTAGAACTGTTGAACAACATACCAACGTTCAGCTCAAACGATGGCTTGAGTGTCGAGGGCTTAGAAAGACTGGAAAACGGGCCGAGTTGATAGAACGGTAAGTCGATGTTTTTCTCCTGCTCGGCGTTCATGGCGTCAGCGGACGTTTTTTTCTGTTTGTAATCACTGTCCAGGAATCGGTATAAATTGTCCGGCCCGCCGAACAATTTAGTCCGGTCCGGTGGCCAAATGCATTATCATTATCCAACGGCTGTATCTCCTCGCTGCATCGACCGGTCTGCACCAGATTTTTTGTGAGTCATGGGGAGCGCTGACCTACGCGTTCGTGTGAATCGCCCGGTGGACGGGCCGGGAAAATGCGTGACAGCAACTGCGGTGTGGGGCGGTCTATCGTAGCCGGCGGGCACCGCAGCGGTGGCCAACAGGCCGGAGCGGCGCTTGGCTGCAAGGGCCGATCGACGCCGCTTGCGGCTTTAACATCCTTCATAAGCGGCCTATCAGCGTACCTCGAGTCGCTGTTGCACGTTCCATAACAACAATGTTTAAAAACCATGGTTAGGAGACGTCTTAGACTTAGAAAAAGCAGTAGTTTTACTGAGTAAAACCAAGGGTAACGTACAGGGAAAGAGTGGAGGAAAACGCATATTTGCCCTGTACGTGATATGACGTCACGTTCTAAAAATAGCTCGCTCGCGGTACGCCATTCTAACAAGTCAGGTGCGATGACTCTTAAGGTGGAGATAATCACACGTGTCCATAAATAGCTGCATAAAGTTGGCAGCAATGGACCTGCTGGAGGACATGGCCAATGCAAGAATGTGGAGGGAGCCTGTTTGAGATCCTTCTGACCTGCTGGCACATGATGATGAGGGGCTAATTAGCCATGTTAGACTTTTCCAGGGCAATTGTCTTTGAGCTCTACGTGGAACTTGCCCTAATGTAGTCACATTGGCCTGCTACACTAAGGATTCTGTTATTCTATAATACTAATTAAAATTATTCAGATTATAATGGTTTTGTTGGCAACAGAATAAGAGTAGGCTCTGTATATGATGCACTTCTAGGCCAATTTTTTGTGTGACATCCTGACTTGTTTTAAAGATTTAAAGTACTTGTGTTATGTTTACTGCTGTTCAGCCGGACACACAGTTATGTCATTTTAAAGGGTTTATTGAGAGGATGATGAGTGGTGGCGGGTGAGGCAGACAAACAGGATCAGAGTAGGCAGATGAATCTTGGCTGAAGGTGCAGGCAGGCAGGGATGAGCAGGAGACCAGAAGATGCAGGCAGTGACAGAGCAGAACAGGCGATGTAGACCGGGGAACCACCGGAACGGGCAGAGCGAGCGGCTGGCACTCACGGAGCAAAAGGCAGAACTGCAGCAGGCAGACACAGGCAACTTTAACTGAGGAGTCCAGCTGGCTGAGCACACAGGATCTGGTAGAGCAGGGTACGTCACACTGGGCGATCCGACACGAGAAAAAAGGTGTGACTTTCTGGCAGGGATGAGTTGGCAGAGGCAGGTGTAAGTAAGCAGGTGAACAGGTGACCAGAGTTGAATGTAATTAGTGGCAACAGGTGGAGATGATCTACAGTAGGGAGGTGGCAGGAGGCAGAAGGGCTGATTGGATAGTGGCTGGTGGCCGAGAGGTGACAGGCTAAATGAGAAAAGTCCAGATAAGTCCAAAGGCTCTGTTCTAGGACCCCTACTCTTTATCATCTACATTCTCCCCCTTGGCAATATCTTTAGGAAATTCAACATCAATTTTCACTGTTATGCGGATGACACCCAGCTCTATCTTTCTTGTAAACCAAACTCTTCACTCCCACCTCCTTCATTAATCTCCTGCTTAACCGAAATAAAATCCTGGTTCACCTCCAACTTTCTTAAATTGAATAATGACAAGACTGAAATCCTCTTAGTGGGAACAAAATCTACTTTATCCAAAGCTGACAGTTTCTCCCTTTCATTTGACAACTCCATAATTTCCCCCTCACCTCAGGTCAAGAGTCTGGGTGTCATCCTTGATAGCACCTTGTCCTTCTCCTCTCACATTAATAACCTCACTCGCTCCGCTTACTTTCACTTACGCAATATCAATCGCCTTCGCCCCTCTCTCTCCACTAGCTCCACCTGCACTCTTGTTCATAGTCTGGTCACTTCCCGCATTGATTACTGTAATTCTCTTCTTTTCGGTCTTCCTCAAAAATCCATTCACAAGCTTCAGTCAGTACAAAACTCAGCAGCTCGCATCATTTCTAGAACCCCCTCTTTTCATCACATCACCCCAGTCCTGCAGCAGCTCCACTGGCTACCTGTGAAGTATAGAATTCAGTTCAAAATCCTCCTACTTACTTTTAAAGCTATTCACAATCTCTCCCCTCCATACCTTTCTGATTTACTTCAAATTTCTATTCCCTCCCGCATTCTTAGATCTTCTTCTACCACTCACTTAGTTGTTCCTTCAGCCCGTCTTAAAACTATGGGGAGCAGAGCTTTTTCACGTTCTGCGCCCATACTCTGGAATTCTCTCCCCCCTGACATCTGCAATACCGAGTCTTTACCCGTGTTCAAATCCAAACTCAAAACCCACATGTTCAAGATTGCCTTTTCATTATGATTTTAAATTACTTTCCTCTGTGTAATTTGTGTTGTTTCTTTTAATTATGACGACTGCTTTTACCATTTATTGTTTTTACATGTACAGTGACCTTGAGTGTTTTGAAAGGCGCTTGAAATAAAATGTATTAAAGGCCAAAAACAAAAGGCCAAATCACGACAACTTGTGTCTGTGGTGACAGAACCGACAGGCAATAACCTAGGGTTACTTTTTTTTGTTAGCGTTCAGGAGAATCTTCCCAATGGCGTACCGCGAGCGAGCTATTTTTAGAAACGTAACGTCACGATGACGTCACATCACGTGGTACGCGGTAGGACAAACTCCCAAACCCGCCGCTGTTTTGCTGTGGAAGAGACGTGCGTTAGCCTAGGTTGTACTCGTTTAAACGACTGCTTTTTCCAAAATCTAAGACCATGGTTTATAAACATTGTTGCTATGGGACGTGCAACAGCGACTCGAGGTACGCTGATCGGCCGCATATGAAGGATGTTTTCTTCATTACTCTCCCGAAATTCAAGAGTGCCAGGGAGAAATGTGTGCGCTGGGTCTATCGGTGCGGTCGGCCTACATATGTAGCAAGGATTTTGTCGGAGGAAAGGGCCCAACCGAAGAACATCCTGACCCAATTCCAGCGACATCAAGTAGTGAACAGGTAAGATTATTTTGGTGGCCGACATGTTAATAATGAAGCGCCTGCTACCATGATAGCATATAGGCTATCATGGTAGCAGGCGCTAACATGATACCCTGCTACCAGGATAGCCTACTCAAAAACATTTCAAATGAGACAAACATTAAACATACCGATCCCTGGACGGTGATTACAAAAAAAAAAACGTCCGACGACGGCATGACCGCCGCGCAGGAAAAAAAATCCAGCTTACCGTTCGATCGACTCGGCCCGTTTTCCGGTCTTTTTAAGCCCTCGACACTCAAGCCATCGTTTGAGCTGAAGGTTGGTGTGTTCTTCGACAGTGCGACCAGTAAACCGTGCGCCTGGGACATCGTTTTGGGAAAGTTTAATGGCTGCAAAGTCGGTCATATCGCTGGTTCTGTTGCTGGTTGCTACGTGCGTTCTCTATCGGTTTGTCCTACCTAAGCGGCAAAAGGGGCGTTGCTCTTGAGACGGTGACGTCACGTGCGCGGTACGCTATTGAACTATGGGAAGCATATCCATGTCATTACAATGATTTGGTGTACATTACAACAATCAGCATGTAGCGTGCCACTACGTCTAATTCTACACAAAATTTACTAGTAGGAGAAAGGGCCGTCAGCAATAATCTACTTCGGAAAAGAAAAGAACTGTCCTGGCTCTGTTCCTGTCCATCCTCTACACTGCCGACTTCTCCATCAGAACCCCAGGTTGCCACCTGTAGAAGTTCTCTGATGACCCTACCATAGTCGACCTCATCATAGGTGAGGACCACCCAGAGGACAAACAGTGGACACTGGATTTTGGGGACTGCAGCCAGTGCTACCATCTCCTGATCAACGCAAAGAAAACCACGGAGCTGGTGGTGGATTTCCACCCACCACTCCGACACCGGTAACGTCCAGGGAGCTGACATTGAGATAGTGGACTCTTATACCTGGGTGTTCACCTGAACAAGAAACTGGATTGTAGTCACAACACTCCTTTACAGGAAGAGTCTGAGCAGACTCTACCTCAGGCAGGTCTAAAGTGTGGCCCTGCTGCCATTTGTGTCCCTGTAACGATATTGTGCGGCCTACAAACTGCGTTTCAAGAAAGAGTTGGCCCAGTAAGTTGTTTCTTGTTTTAATCAAGCACAAACTGGATTACCATCATTTGATAAAGCAAATGAGCAAACTCCTTTTTTAACCTTTGGATCTACAATGATTTATGCATCCCTTTCGTTCTGAAAATCTGATAAATTTGTTTAATTAAAATTATCATATTTTGCACAGCCAAAAAAATTTATATAACTTACAAGATATATTTTTGGCCTTTTTTAATCATTAATTTCGAGTTAATTTTGGCCCATCTGCCAAACGGTTTGGACAGCCCTGCTCGACCTGTTAAGGAAACTGAGGTCTTTGAGAGTGCAGGGGGCGCTCCTGAAGACCTTTCTTTACTCTGTGATGGCATCAGCCATCTTTTGTGGTGTAGTTTGTTGGAGTAGCATCTTTTCTACAGAGTAAACAGTTAGATAAGCTCATCTGGAAGGCCAGGTCTGTCCTAGGATGCCCCCTTGTCCCAGTGCAGGTGGTGGGAGACAGAAGGATTCTGGCAAAACATATGTGTTGGACAGCGTCTCCCACCACCTCATGATGAAACTGTTGCAGAGCTGGAGTGCTCCTTCAGTGACAGAATGTTGCATCCTAGGTGCACAAAGGAGCGCTATGGCAGATCCTTCTCCCAGCAGCTGTTAGACTTTAGAACCATCACTGCTCCCAACAAGCTCAGCAAGTAGTTTACATCTCTGCTATTTTTGCACAGTTATTTTCATTCGTGTAATTTGTATTTTTTTTTTTTAAATCACCCTACTCGGCTGCAGTTTTTTTCATTTATTGTTTTTAATGAATGTGTACAGGGTCCGAAATTAACACTCGCCAGATGCCAAATGCGAGTGAATTTTCCGTTTTGGCGAGCTGGTGTTGAGGAAAATATCTTAGTTGTTTTATTAATCAGGCAGTTGTATGGAGAATAATAAAAGGAACTCCTCAGGCCTCAAAACTGTGTCTCCCTTTGAGGCAAAGTAAACACGGAGCTTGCAGGATGTGTTGAGAGTGGGTTTATGGGTGTGAGGTCATTTGGCTTGACCCCTGATAAGACAGTTTCAGTAATAAAGTAGATTACGCTTGGGGCCACAAGGTCTGGGACCACCCCCCCCCCCCCCCGCCCCCCAGGCTAATCAGAAGGGGCAGTCAGTCTTTTAAAAGATGTCTTCAGAGTAGTGTAAAACAGACAGAATCGTTTGCAGCACCATGAGGTAATATGGCGAAATGGTAATATAAGTTTCTGTCACCTTTTGGAATTCCAAATGAATTAAATGTGCATATTTTAAATGTTTGCCTCTGATCATTGTTTCTCCTTTACTACCTAAACTTAAACTGCATTTTATTGTGGTGAACTTACTTACCTGTGTTCCAGGACGAAGTGCCTCACTTCCTCTAATTATAGCTTCCTGTATAGCGCTGACAGGAAGGGACCAGGTTGAAGAGGGGGACGGAAAAACAGTTGGAATTTGATTAATTTCTTGACCTTTCATGGGGTCAAAAGTAAGAACCCTATCATGGATAGGAAAGGATCTTCGGACTGCTGCGCCGAATTCAGACAGCCTTTAACTCCGACGACATTACATGACGGAAACGCTCATGGATGATGCGAGTCAAATCCAGGCCTACAGCCTTCCGAAAATAAACTACAAAGTGCATAATTTCTTCTCTTCAGACATTTTCTTTGATTTCTGTGAGGGGACTGTGCATATACGTCATGTCCTGCAAAGGATTGTAGGATACCTTAAGGGTTCTTAGCGCTGGAAAGGGACGTTGCAGGTTTCCTAGGCAAAACTAGCAACAGGAGGGAGCATGCAGGCTACTTTTCCTACCTCCTTCCTGACCGCACCATTCCTACAGCACTTATTATGGCGACCGCTAACACACTTCTGCTTTGGCTAGAGTCCTTGCTCTATAAGGGTATTCGGATGGAGTTTCAGGCTACATCCGAATACCCTTAATCGTAGCTCCTAGTCCCTGCTCCTAGCTCCTGTTCCTTGACCTTTCATGGGGTCAACAGTAAGAACTCTATCGTCGATAGGAAAGGAACTTCAGACTGCTGTGCCAATTTCGGGCAGCCTTTAACTCTGACGTCATTACACGACAGAAACGCACATGGAAATCCCGGTCTACAGCCTTTTGAAAATGGACAACAAAGTGCGCTCTTTCTGCTCTCTGGCCATTTCCGTTAATTTCCGTGAGGTGGGCTGTGCTTATACGTCATGTCTTGCAAAGGATTGTGGGATTCCTTTGAGCTCCTTAGTGCCAGTTAGGGACATCGCAAAGTTAGCTACGATAGGAAGCATACAGGCTCCTTTTCCTACCTCCTTCCTTACTGACTGCACTATTCGGACAGCACTTATCATGGGGATCGCTGACGCACTTCTGCTTTGGCTAAAGAGTCCTTACCCAATAGAGGTATTCAGATGGAGCTGAGATGTTCAGGAGGAGAATACCAGTTTAGTGTAGCTGAGTGCATTTGTTAATTTTGGTTGCATTAAGTTCAATTATGATCGTTTGAACCATGTTAACCTCTGAGTGGTTTTTCTGTGGATTTTTGTAAAAAAAAATATTTTTTTGGCCATTTTTGTAAATAAGCCACCTGCTAAACTGGGTATCATCTGCCATTAGCTACCATTTTTAGCTAATTTGGCCAGGCTATGACAGAGCAACTAAATCCATGTTCACGAAGTATACCGCACATTTCTGCACATTGCTGAATTCTGCACCTTAGCAAAGAAAAAAATAACAGTTCCTTTCAGACTGAAGCCTAGTCCACACCTAGCAGGATATCTGGGAAAATTAATAAATTTTTATGCGCTTAGACTTTCCTCCACACAAAACCTTTGTTTTACATAGCTAAAAACGATTATTTCAGAAAAATCTGTTTTCCAGCCTGCATGTGTACGAGACAAAACATAGTTGTAAGATGCAGCACTGATGTCACATATTGGTGACACACAACAGGAAAAGCAGGAACAAGTTTGCAGAGCACAAACGGTGATAACAATGAAAAACCTTCAATTCCTGAGAAAATAGTGATTTTCGTTTTAGCGCAAAATGTGCTAGTTGAAGTAAAAAAAGAAAAAGAAAAAAAGAACACAACAATTTAATGTTAGAGTGCGATTTGTCTGGAAGCTTCCCCAAGTCCCTTTTTGAATAACTGCGCATACACAAGACCGTCTTCCCTGCTCTTCCTCTCATCAGGGGGATCACGTGAAAAAAAATCTCCCAGATCCACTTTGGTCTTATTTCTTTCTACTGAGGCCTTCCTCTTCTTCTCTTAAACTTGTACGTAGTTTGCTTCTTGTGACTCAGTCAATAGGGCAACAACAAAATACCACTGTGTCGGTATCTACTGGAGTGGCTTGCGATATGGTGATGATTGTATTTTACTTTCTACAGTGGAGCATTTAAAAACTGCCAGTCATCAACTCTTAGTAGTATCCATCCATCCATCCATCCATCCATCCATCCATCCATCCATCCATCCATCCATCCATCCATCCATCCATCTTAGGTTGTTGGATTTTGTCAGCTACAGCAACACTTAGCCCATTTACTTGATGAGATCAGCTCATCACAGTGTGAAACATAGGTCTAATACAACTGTATGAAACAGAAGTTTGACATTAAAAGAAAAACATGACCCACAGAACTACTGGGAAATGTAAGAGTCATTTCAGAAGCAGAAGTATGAAAAGAGAGAAGAAGATCTTAAAGAGTTAAGAAATTGGGTTGACGCAGAACTTACAAAATGAGAGGTATAATGTTATTTAAAAAATGGTTCCAGACAGAAAAAAAGAGAGGCATCCAAAGTATATAAAACAACTAATGCATTTTATTTGCTCTCAGTTAAATAATGTCAACAAATATATTCAAAGAATAGTCCAAGAAATTAGCAGAAATAATAAAAACAACTATTATACTGTATATTGCCATCGGATATAACAACTCATATAAGTAATTATTGTATCAAACGTCCAGGATTTCATTGGTTCTAAGAAGACAATGACAGTACCTTTGTGTGAATTCAAAACATTATCCACATTGCCTAAATATTGCGGTCTAATCTATTTCCTTTAAAGCTCAAAAAGAAGAATGTTTGATTCAGCTTGGAGTTAGAACGGCTTCAGCGATGGGGCCCCACTTCGGCTGACAGGTGGCGCTGGAGTTGAAGACATCAGTCCATTAGTAAGGTCGAGCCAATGATCATTCCATTAACAGAGGAAGAGATCAAAGACAAAACGCCTCTGGAACACATGGACTTAATGCAGCTGCTAATGGAAGAGAACAAATCACTGTCATGTTAAGGTCTATACAGAAGGTAAGGAAAGCTGTACATAGATTGTTGTAACAAACAAACAGTAAGAACGGAGCTTTGTGAAAAAAACAAAACAACTGTTGATCCTCTAAGACCATAAAACTATTAAACTAAACATGATGAAATAAATATATTTTTAAAAAAAATGAAGATCGGAGGGGTGCCTCCTTTTGTCCCTTTTTGTCAGTTTTTACCATCACACCATGGCAAACAAAACATACTGTAGCAACACAACAGGTTCTTTAGACTCCATAAAAAAAGGCTGCAACAAATGATTGTGTTATGTTTTTTTTTTTACTTTTACCTATGTTTATTAGATTCTCTTTTTGTATCTAAATGGGTGGTCATGCAAATAGAAAAAAAGCCAAGTCCATAACACGATTTAGTCTGGCGGTAAAAGATGATCTCGGGTTCAGGTCGCTTCTCGGAGCTGACCACACTTGGAGTTCGCCACTGCACGAGGTGATGGTGGACGGTTACCGGTCTTAGTTCAAGTTGTAACCCGCCTTTCAGTTAGCTATTTTCATTTGAATGTTTCCTAGAAAAACGTCTGCTGTCTTGATTAACGGTTTACACTGTATAAAAGACATTTCAAAGTCAACCAGCTCGGTTCCTAGGAGCCAAACCAGGTAGCAAGTTAGAGAACAGAGGTTCAAGAGGTTGACTTGTTGTTTTAAGGTGGATTATTTTCCCAAAACACCTAGAGTAGTCAACAGGTAGACTGATTTCCCTAGGACTGTCCTACATTCAGGGAAAGAATGACAGATTTCAGTGAACGGACTCTTCTGTACCTTGAGTAGCCTCCGAATCAACTGGTTTCCATAACGGCTGGTATGAGGACCACCATCGATTGAGAAGCTTTTTTTGTGCTCTGAGATACAACTTGGCAGCTGCCTGGACAAAACAGTAGAGGCCCAAATTCATTACATACTTATTGTTCAGGATCCCAGAATCCTTTTCTAGTACTTTTATCCATGCATCCGTCTAAAAACTCAGCCTTTCTACGCCCGGCGGAGCATGTTGGTCAGTCAGCAGTAGCACTCCCGTCCAGTGGTTGTCTTTTGCGATCCCAGTTGGTGTCAGTCTGCAGCCATGTTCCCTCCAACCAGAATGGAGGGGAATTGTTTTTAGAATTTGTCTTTGTCCAGTACAATTAAGAAGATTCAAGACATGCCTCAACCACTGCGTGTAAGGTTCTTTGTTCATGGCGTGGTATGAGAGATGACTCAATAGCAGTTCTCAGGCAGTCTTCTTTGAGGAGCCGTCTTGCTCCCAAGTCTGTACAAAGTCAAAAACCCCAATGCAATCCAGCTGTACAAGCAATACACCAGAATCTGTCTGCAAATTGGTCCGTAAATGGGTACCGACTGAACCACCAGTCTACCAGATGTCAGAGCTTAGTTCTCTGCTGGTGAGCGGTACGAAGGTGCTGTTCAGGTGGAGGTCTGGCTTCTTCCCAAGCGTACTGCTCTGAGACACCTGGCAAACACAGAGCCACAAGTGGCAACAGTTATCCCATGCACATACATACGCCTTATCAAAAACCTGCTGCAATACAATAGAAAAAAAACAAGCTTAATTCTACATATTGCATGCCTTATGTTTCATGCCTTATACACAGAGTCTCGCAAAAGTATTCATATTCCTTAAGCTTTTTTTCCACATTTTGTCACATTGCGACTACAAACTTCAATATATCCTCCTAGGATTTTATGTGATAGACCAACACAAAGCATTGTATAATCTTGACGGGCTGCCACTGCATGGCGCCCGGGGAGCAATTGGGGGTTAAGGGTCTTGCTCAGGGACCCAGAGTGCAGGATGTGGGGACTGAACCGGGTACTTGCAACCTTCTCAGAGCGGAAGCGCACTGCTCTAACCACCCCTCTAAGGGGAGTGGTGGCCTGTTAGCCTGTTCTAAGGCTAACATTGATGGCTAACATGTTGACAAGATAAGCTGGAGATCTCACTCAAAACAGGTACCAAATAAACTGTCAAGAAACATCTCAGTTCTTAGTAAGGCAAAAATACTGAATAAAGATTCAGATCAGACGTTTTACAATCTTTATTGTAAAAAAAGTTTCAAAAACATGTATGATTTACCTTCTGCTACACAATTACTTACTAGTTTGGGCCATCATATAAAAGCATTGAAGTCTGTGATTGTAATGTGAAAAAATGTGAACTAGTTTGAGGCGTGTGAATACTTGTCCAAGCACCCTGTTTGTGATCAACCTTTCCCAGTTTGTTAGGATAAACACATATTTTAGGCTATATAAAATGAACAATCTTTCTTTTATCTTCTCTTTTATCCAAACAGACCTCTTGTTCCCCATTGAACTGCTCTGAACCCCTGGGGAGAAAAGAGGGCTTTTATTTTTATTTAGTTTCAACTCTGAGCACATGCAAGCACACAACAGCATGGATCTTTATGCAAGGGTACTCTCTGTGCCAACGGTGGATGGTTAGAGGCTGTCTAGGGACGAGGAATGCTACCCGATACATGTTCTCACCTGTCCATTCAGCAGCGTCATTGGGATGTTGCAATACACATGGCGCCCCCCAGGGCCCAGGGTAGAGAACTGCACCGTGGAGGGAGGCGGGAGGGGAGGCGACATAGAAGAGGGCTGTGGAGGAAGCTGGAACTCATAGCTGCGGCAGAAGTGCCGCATTTGGGCTGCTGTAGCAGTGTGACCCCCTCCCAGCGGCAAGGTCATCTGGTTGTAGTCAGGGATCTCCGTTGCTAAGGCAACCTGTGGGTTAAAGAAAAAACCCCCCGCACTTTTAGCAGTTTTTTTTTTTTTTTAACAGAAGGGTGTCATAATGCTTATATCTTAATACTTCCTCCCCAGATGAGTTACAGGCAAGCTGGAAAAGAAAGAACATCATGAGGAAAATTCAAACTTTAACTAGTACAAACCGTCCAACCTTTATCGTCTTAAAACATTTAAAAACCAGGATGGATCCATCAAATGAACGGGAACAGCCTAAGAAGTGGTGCTGCTGCTGCCACTTTGGTGGACAGAACAAACCGATCTGGTTCCAAATTCAAAGCACAGAACAAGCGCTGGAATCACGCTGGTGGAGCCGGTGTGGGGCTGAGAAGTGAACAACCCCTCAGTTTGTCTTTTTTTCTTGAACTTTGATTGGATTTAGATGCTCTCACACGTCTCTCCATGCCTTCAAAATTACGTTATTACAACACAATCATGGGTGTAACAAACGCACGATATGCGTGGGACATGTCCCCCCCCCCCAGCCGTTACAACTGTTTAATCCGTTATTGACATGCAGCACGTCGCTTTATCGAGCTGTCTTTAAACGCACCATGAGCGTGCACATCATAGACATGGGCCGTTTCTCAATATGCGTTCTTGAGCGTTCTTGTGTGCTCGTGTGCTCGTGACACGTCATCAGCCTCAGCCCGAGCACTGTTCCGATTGCCGAGAACGCCAAACCGAGAACGCGCCGAATTCCCCGGATGTTGTTCTCGCCCGCCCTCTTTATCGAGCATGCATCAGAGCAGACTTGTGCGTTCTTCAGACTGACTGCTTGCCCACAATGCACCGCGGCAAGATAATTTTTAGGCTTTTTAGAAATTAAAAATGTTGTTTTAAAAAAATTTTCAATAAGATTTATTGTGGTGTAGTATATAAATAGTTTTGAATGTTAAAGAAATGCTAAAGAACTGTGCGTCTCATGACGTCACAAGTACGCTTCTGTTCCAATACACCATACGTGCTGCGTGCTCGCGTTCTTGTCAAGTCCGATCTTCCTGTGTTCTCGCCAAGACCGGACTTGACGAGAACGCGAGTCCGTACTCGTGTTCTCGTGAATTGAGAAACGGCCATGATATAAGAGTAGACCCCGCATCGACCACTTTCGCCTATGGCCGCTGACGAGATTTGGGGGCGCCATCTTGGGGCGGTCGACAGCTCAGCTCAGTGTAATGTGTTGACCAGACGCAGAATCAATTTTAGTCAACTATAACTCGCTGAATATATATATATATATATATGTATATGTATACAGGGGCGTTCATACATAGACACTAGGTGGTGCTAAAGCACTAGGAAGTTTGCCCTTTATCAACGAAAATGCCCTTTTGAAACTTGTTTTTTTATTTTTATTATTATTAATATTCAGGGCAGTCAAAAGTAGCCGGTCAACGGCGGCAAATCGCCGTCTATAGCAGCTCTTGCTGCCACCTACATTTCCCCGATTATATAATGGAGCATATTTGTGCCTTCTGGTTGAGCGCGGAGCAGACCCTGGACTGAAAGCCGTCTTCTTTTCTTTTTTTTTTACCTCGGAGTGGCCATCGTCCTTTTAGTACTATCTTTGATGTGTCAATCATACAATTTAACCAATCAAATCAACGACTGAAGGCAACATGCTAGCCAATCACAGCTGGAGAGGGGCGGGACACTGAGTCATAGCCTTCAGTCGCCGCCGCAGTTCGGTTGTGGTCACCGTTGGTGTCGGTAGAGCGGGATGAAAATTTGGTCTGATTACCAAACAATTACAAGAAGTGACAACGAAGCAGAGAGCGAGCTGGAAGGAGCGCTATTAATTTCTGTTTGAAATGCCAGCACTGAAGTCTAAACTGGAGTAAACATTCACGCTAGGAGGGTTAGCTAGGACAGCTAGCAGGGTGAGCTAGACAGCTACGAGCACAAGGAGCAGAACCAAGCACTGAAACTGCCAAACTGAAGAGACTTGAGTTACTTGCAGGTAGAAGGGAACTCTGCTTTGTTCTGCTCCTTGTTCTCATAGCTGCTGTAATTACAGAACCTGTTCTAGTCAGAATTGTTACTTCAGTCAGTGTTCAGCCTGACACCAGCGCTCATGTTTATTAGCGTGTAGCTTATGCTGGACTTTTGAGTTGACACAGCGCTACAGGTTACCCTATGTCACTGTTAGTTTCCAGTAACCCAAACCAGCATAAAACCTGCCCAACTTAAAATAAAAAAACAAGCCCAAATCTCAAACTCTCTCATGTTAAAAGCACAGAACTATTAAACACATAAGAACACGCCATCAGCACACAACTGCACCGAAGCAAAGAAAAAAACTGCGCATATGGGCTCCAAACAAAATGTACAATCAGACAACCAAATAACACACAAGATCTCTTTAACAATCAGGATATTTCACCCAGAAAAAATAAATTATAAGTAGCTTCCCAACATGAGTTGTAAATCTAACTTAATATGAACTTAATTTCTCTCAGTATAGCTCAATTAAACATTTCTCTCGTAGTCATGAAATATTTTTAAGTTGATAAGTAGAACTCAATCCCTCTTAGGCGTTTACACTGACCAAACACTTGATTAACCATTATTCTTTTCATGTTTTATTATAACAATATTATTCATTATAACTATTATTCATTGATGATGTCAGATCGACAGATTCAACTTATTTAAAAAATAAATAATGACTATTTTGATATATTTTGTTAGTAATTCTTTCTAAAAGCCCAACAAATGTTATGAAGAGCTTCCGATATTTTTTACAATCTGCATATATATATATATATATATATATATATATATATATATATATATATATATATATATATATATATATATATATATATTGGACATCCTTATAGAAGGATGTTTTGGACATCCTTCTATAAGCTTTAACCAGTAAGCAGTTTGGCTGCATGCTTCCAGTCATTGTTTACTTGGATGACCCTTTTGCACCCGAGCTTCAACTTTCGAGCTAATGTCTTAACATGTTGCGTCAGAATTTCCACATAAACATTTATGAAATAAATTCTGAAAGATAGAAAAGGAGCCAAACACCTGACAAACATTAAAAACCTACATCAGCAGCTGAATATTTTGTCATTTTGTGGGTGAATTTATGCCAATAAATGTAAATTAGCCTATACTCGAATTGTAGAAGTCAGAACACACAATAGGAAAACACATTTAAAAAAAATTTGCATATTACTTCATATAAGTTTGCATTGTATAAAATAAAGTGTGGATTCTTGTATGTGTTTGTTTTTTTGTCACTGCAAAAAGGGAACTAAAAGTAAGTAAAACTTTCTTGAAATGAGTGTATTTGTGCTTGATTTGAGCAGGCAAGTTTAAATGATCAGCCAATGGAATAGGATTTTTGCACTTAAAGTAGGAGCAACTCATCGGCAACAAATTATTTCAAGTGTAGTATATCTATTTATCTTATTTTAGGGGTCACAATACTCTTGGCCGATAATCTTATTTACCTGCTCAAATTAAGGAAAAATACACTCATTTCAAGAATATTTCACTGACTTTTAGTTCCCTTATTGCACTTTGTTATGCACATGCACTCTCTCCTCCATATTTTACACATTATTTATTCCTGTTTAATCCTCTAATCTGAAAACCATGCATTTCAGTTTCAAGCCTGGGATCGGTATTGTCAATTTCGGGTAAAGATTTCATGTTTACCATGCGCCGAATTAGGGCTTTCAACAATTTCAGAGACTGCCGAGATTGCCTAGAAAAATACGTTTGTATAAATGTTCTATGCCACTCTTTTAAAAAAAGAAAATGGTCACAAATGGTGTAGTGTTTTGTCAGACTGTTGCGAATTGGAGGACTTTTTTTTGTGGAGAAAAGAAAATATGCGTAGAGACATTCTTGTTTGCAGTCTCCAGGCAGTGTTTTATCCACCCACTGCTGATACTAGGCTTTACTTTGTAAACTTACCTTCAAACTGCAGGACTCACGTCGATGATAAATCTCTAATTCTTCAGGCAGGTACAAAAATAGGTTTGATACAGACAAGTAAAACTCCCTTGGGGGAGTTTGCTAAAATTTAACAGGTAAAAAAAACTCAGAATGCTGCCTTTGATCCAAGATGGCTGACTTTCTGCAGGTTTACAGCATTTAAGTGACTTTTATTCTCCTCCCTGCAGAGCTTCGTGTACCAGTTTTCACAGCTGTGAGTGCATCCAGTCTGAGGGCCTGCAGGGCACTGTGGAGCAATTTCTAAAGTCTTGTTCCTTTGCCACCGTAAATTCACAGTTTCCACAGCCCTTGATGCTTGAGTAAATTTTGGTGAGCTTCTGGGAATGCTGAGGCTTCCAAAAAGGCAATAAATATGAGATACAAAACTGAAAAAGACACATTTGAGTCCCAATAAACCATTGGTTTAATGATGATTTGCTGATCAAAGTTCAAAAAGACATAGATCCTAGAGCAGGGGTCACCAAACGTTTTGAAACTGAGAGCTACTTCATTGGTGCTGTGTCATACGAAGGGCTACCAGTGCTGACCTTTGAACTAGAAGAGTCTGAGTTCACCTTAACTTTATGTAAAATATACATATTTTTCATGCTTTGTTATAAGATATTGTCATTTTTAAATCTATATAAATGCAAGTGTGAATAAACAAGAAGAGGAACAGAATAAAATAAAGTTTTAGATGCAGCTCACTGGTGGGTTGTGCTGTTTTTAGGACAGGCCCGTGGGCACCACATGTGGTCCTCAGGGGCTACTTGGTGCCACGGGCACCGTGTTGGTGACCCTTGCCCTGGAGCAAACTCGCTGAATGTAGTTAACATCAGACGGAGAAACTAGCAGTTGATAACTTTGCCGGTTTTCTGTGGTGCTGTTTTAGTTGCCTTTTGAATAACTGGATGAGCATTATTTAAAAAGTTTTCCTAATATTGTTTCAGGTTAGCAACTGGAAACACACTCAGCTCCCTTCAGCCAGGTTCAGAAACCACTTTGTGAACGGAGAAAGCTGCCTGGAGCTGCAAAGGCTTCCACACGCTCACCTGTTTAGCTGGTTTTGACAGATTCATCCGAATGGAGAGAAGACCGGTTTAGTGTTCAACTAAAGGTGAGTTGAATATTTTTTGACATATTTTACGTTGTGATGTAGTCTAAAGCTGCTCTGTCCCAATTTGTTTCCAGTCACCCACTCGCTTGCTGCCATAATGTTGAGAGATCATCCTTAATTCACCAGTGGAAAATAAAACTAGCAGAGAGGCCTATAGTAGTCTGTCTGGGAGTAAGTGTGCTGTGATCTGGCAATATAGAAATGTCAACAGATTCTGTGGTTGTAGTCATTGGACCACAGATCCTCTTCAGACTCACTGGTCAACTCAGTGAAGTTCGTAATGTTGCCTTAGTCAGGACATATTCCGTTTGTTTCGGCCAATAGGGGGTGCTGGCATTGACATTTACTGACCTGATGATGGCCATGTCGATTCTCATTAGGGGGCGCTAGTGAGGCAGAGGTGGTTGTCATGGCAATAGTGGAGACAGTGGTCTGTAGGTCACCAAAGAGACCCTGTTCACCGGAGTCCATTACCTGTAAACAGGGAAGGATAGTTTGTCCTTCATCAGGATCTTCCAGAAAGCAAAAAGCAGCTGCAAACGACTTAATCTTTAACAAGACAGGAAGTATGAATTACCAGAGTTACTGATGCTGTAAATGTCCCCAGTGTTTAAAACCCCCCAACAACAAACAAACGAAAAAAACAGACACTTAATAAATCCAAAAAGTGTCAACATACAACTCAGAATTCAGGTATTTAGCTCATTTCCTTTGCTGTAGTGATGTTTTTCCTTTGTTTAATCTGACCCAACCGTTAGAGAATGACGGAAGGTGGAGTAAACTTAGACAGAGTCTGTTGATTGCAGTAAGGGGTTAGAAGACCTGCCTGCTGTCCCTTGCTGGTTAAAGCTGCAGTAGAGAGTTCTGTGAAAACCATGGACTCAGCCTGAAAATCTGAACCAGCACACCTTCCAGGTCCCTCCTCATTGCTCTCTGCTGTGCTACAGCCCTCCCTTCATAGCTCCTCCCCCACAGCGGAGCCTGCCGTGCTGCTCTATAGTAGTAGTAGCAAGAGGAGCTTGATTTTTTTCCCCCACAGATTATCTATCTCATATTTTATTGTCAGGATATAGTGACACTATTAACAAATATATATAAAAAAATTCTTACGAAAGTTACCTACTGAAGCTTTAATGAGTAGAATGGATGGCTAACCTGCTTCCTAGTTTTTCTCCAGTTCTTCCAAAAGCCTCAAAGTGCGGTCCCTCACCCATAAATCAAAGTGGAGCATCTTGGTTTCCCTATTTGATTTTAAGCTTTGCAGGCATGAAGAACGGAAGACCTGAACAGGTCAACATTTAACAACTAAGGTCCTAATGATGGAGAATTGTATGATTCTTTAGCTCTTTTTACATGTTTCACCTGTGAATATTGAAAGTACATCAGCTGTCAACGACACTTACTGTTGCTCATTCCTTTCAGTGCAGCAGCATGTGTTTGCTAATCAGGGCATACATCACCTGAGGTGGTAACACATGGTGAGCATGCACACTACTGGCTCACTGGGATTCTGATTTTAATACATAACCTGAGCAGGCATTAGAAAGGCCAGCAGTGTCATGATTTGGGTTTTTATTATTTGCTTATGTTCTGTTTGGTCTTTATGGTGATTTTGGTTCTGGATTAGTTTAAGTTCTGTTTTGGTTTAGTGATTCTTTTATGTAATCAATTCTGTCTTAGGTTTAGGTTTTTGTACTAGTTTTGGTTAATGGAATAGTTTGGGTTTTAATGTGGTTTGATTTTGTACTTTTCATCTGGCCTGCTCTAATCACTTCTGTCACCAGCCTTTATTCAGTTCACCTGCCAGCATTCTTTTGTCTTGCTCTCACTCCCCTTCACCAGTTACCATCCAATCAGCTTCAGTTTAGTTGCAGCCATTTTGTCTCCCCCGACCAGCTCCACCCATTCTTGTAATTAGTTTCATTCTGTTCACCTGCTCACTCCCCTACTTATATCTGCCTCTGTCTCCTGCACTCTGCCAGATCATTGTCTTTACAAGCCTTTGGTGAGTTTTTGTCCAGCATCCATAATGTCTGTTGATATTACCCAATTGCCTTTTTGACGTCTGAGCCATCCTGAACCTGTTTTTCCCTGCCCTGTCTGTCTGCCTACCCGTTTTTCTGACCTGGACCTGCCTGGTGATATTCTGAGTTTGCCTTACCCCGATCTGTACTTCTGCTTGTTTTTGGATTGCTTCTTGTGTACCGGATTTTTGACTGTTATTCTGACCACCGAGCCTGCTTGTCCCTGCATTGTGAAGAACACCTCCATTAAACCTTCTTTAATCATACCTACTTTTTGTCTGGCTGAATACTGGGTCCCCTGTCTCCGATTCCTGACAAGCAGTCAATGAAAGTGTGCACCCCAGGGGAGAAAAGCTTACCAAAGCTTTTTTTTAGAAGCTGATGAGTAGAATGGATAAAACTGACAGCCCTAATATATACGTATATATACACACACACACACACACACACACACACACACACACACACACACACACACACACACACATATATACATATATATATATATATATATATAATTTAACAACCCATCCCTCATTTTTGTTCTTTGGTTTGTACCTGACGCCTGGACAGAGTCTCTCTGCGTTTAGCTGGCATCTCATAGATCACCTGCTTCCAAAACTTCGAGGACAGCTCATTGCTCTTCGGACCCCTCCACTTGATAACGGATAAGACCTTACGAGATGAACAGTAAACTTTAGTGCTGATGTCACTTTTCACATCCCCTTCTTCTGCCTGCCCCCAAAAGATATAATCTCTATACCTTGATTGTATGCTTCAGTGCTTCCACCTCTTGGTAGTTGATGACATTCTTCAAGTTTGCACACTCTATCATGACCACCTAGACAAACAGAAAAAAAGACAGATGAGAGGGAATCGTGTAGGACCCTTAACGATAGACAAATAAGACCTGTGGGACTTTTGGTTGAATTGCTGTGTGAACCGCACCTTGATCTCTCCTGTAACCAGCATGGAGTGGAGACGTGTCTCTATCTGGAAGATGCTCCATCCTCTTTTGGCAACAAACTCCGGAGTCAAAACAATGATCAAACGTCTGCTCTGCTCCACGCTGCGTGCCAAGTCCTCAATGTAGGCTGATAGACAGAAGGGTTTATAAGAGATAAAGAGCAACGATGTATCAGATCAGAACAAAGGAGGAATTTCAGCTCACTGTAATTTATTCACGTAGAATAACAAAAACAGTGTGGAACCTTTGTGAGATGGGTGCCTTCACTTTGCCACTGGTTCTTATGATGTGTTCAGCCCATTCACTGGGTATCTGCAAGTTGCGACTACCCAGCCTCATTCAAAAAAATAATGTAAAATGACCCCTATCAAGTTCAGACCCATATATAGCGCATTACAGGTTAATATGTGTAAAAACAAAAAAATGCATTCAACGTCGAGCATTGCTTACCTTTCTGTCAGTAAGCTTATAAACTAAACCATTAGGGGGCACACTAGATAACTTGATACTAACAGACGTCTTTGTTTTGGCCTCATCAGATGATACCCAGTGTCAAATTATGACAGGAAAAGGTTTAGCAGCAATTTTTCAGACATTTCAAAGAATCTAATATTAGATGACTTTTGTTGATGCACTGCATCCATGATACAATTTTTATTACATGGTGTCTAGTGTAGGATAAACTGACATATTGGAAGTTCTTGATGTCAGGTAGTCAGTGTTGGTTTGGAAAAAGCAGCCTTCGTTTCATGCCTCAACATAACGTGCAGCACTTATATAAATGTGATGCATATCTAAAGACATTAAACAGTTGATTAGATTGAGAATTCTTACTACAAGGCATATTGTTATTAGGGCTACATAACATATTGCAAATTAATCCTTATCTCAATATCGCTTGACTGCAATAAGTGTTAATTAGTTATTAGTTATATAGTGGCCTATAATATATTCAGTGACACTTGGTGTTCAATTCATCCTCCAAAGGTTTAGATGGTATAGAGGTCAAGACATTAAGAAACTGTTTAATGGCTAAAATGACAGGCATCCACCTTTTTGTTTCAAACCCAAATGTTTGCTTCAAACCCCGTTGAGGTCAGGTCATGGATGGAGAATAAAAGACACTGGTAAAAAAAAATTCCAGCATGCCCTATACTAACCCATTTTCATCATGGGAGCTCCCAAAAAGGAGGAGTTTAATTTCTTGATCTTGCCGGCCTAGTAAAAGACTGCATTTTTAAAGATACCTTAGGTACAAAATAAATAAAGTCTATCATCTGAGCAACTACTGACTGTCTCCGGCCGAAAATGGAGACTAGTCACCTGAACCTGGCTAGCCCTTAGCTCCTTCAGAAAATAATCTGAAATAATTACAGATTCCCAAAAAGAGACAGTGTCTTTAATCATGGTGATAAAGTGACCCCCCTCCTCCTCCCCTCACACTGCCTGATGGGCACGGGATTGCTGATCCGAGCAGATGCTCTTTCCTTTAGCCACTACCGAGAGCGGCCACCATGCAACTCGCCGATACTTAGACATCCTTCACTGTTCATCTGAACAGTCTAGTAAGAGCTTGTGTCTGGGTAGAGAAAATTTAACCTGACAAAAGCCAGCTGTATGTTGCTCCGCCTAGCTCCACTCACATACATCTGGGACACCGCCGGTAGAGAGTGATTTCTCCAATCAAATTTATGGTCTGGCCAATCAGGACGCAGGGCTGGAGTTTCATAGATGTGACGTAGTGGAGACGCGACCATGACGTGAGACTGTTTTGATAGCAATGGCGGCTCGTCGAGGAAGCAAGCGTTAACATTGATGCTGCTATTTCTTCCGTGTTGTCCAATCTACCTAATATTGTTTCATTAAAAGAACATCAGAGAACGCCTCTGAAGGCTTTTGTTGGTGGAAACGATGTTTTCGCCCTTCTCCCGACCGGATTTGGCAAGTTTTGTTTTCTGGGGCCAGCGGACGTGCAGACGCGGACGCGCCCCGGAGCGGTTAGCGGTTAGCGCTAACCATATTAGGAGGCCTTTAGTCCTCAACGCGGTCGGCCTGGAATCGACTCCGATCCGCAGCGCTTTGCCGCCTGTCTTCCCCCCTCTTCCTGTCAGCTCACTGTCAATAAAACGCATGCCACTAGAGCCGCAAACACATTATTATTATTATTATTTATTTTTTTTCCTGCGTCGCTATCATCAGCGTCACGGGTTAGCTTCGGTGTGAGTGGTTGAAATAGCACGTCAATAAAGATGACAGACAAGTGGCTTATCCAATCATATGCAAGAATTTTTGATAAGGCCCAGCCTTCTGTAAAGGCAATTCCTATGGCGGTGTCCCAGATGTATGTGAGTGGAGCTAGGCGGAGCGACATACAGCTGGCTGTTGTCAGGTTAGAGAAAATTAGCTTAGGATAAACAATTGAAATATTGTGTGTTTCGCGGTGTTTTTACTTTGTGTGTGGTGTTTAACTACTTGAGTGCTAACAGGCCACTGAGATTTTATGCTACAAACTTTGTTTAGTGTTTAAACACTGATCAGAATCAGAATCAGAATCAAGTTTATTGCCAAGTAGGTTTGCACTTACAAGGAATTTGACTTGGTGTTGATGGTGCAGACAAAAAATAAGATAAAATAAAATAAAGTAGATATATAAACAGAAGCTATATACACTCAGTAGACTGTGCGTTAATGTAACGCAGAAGCTTGTAAGTCCTGAACAGGGGAGAGAGGCAGTGTCCAGTGTCACGGGCGGCTCTTGGCCTTGTTCACAAGGCCGGTAGCAGATGGGAAAAAACTGTTCTTGTGGCGTGAGGTTCTGATGGACCACAGCCTCCTGCCAGAGGGAAGTGAATGAAATAGTCTATGACTGGGGTGCGAGGGATCAGCCACAATCTTCCCTGCACGCCTCAGAGTCCTAGAGGCGTAAAGGTCCTGGAGGGATGGAAGATAACAGCCAATCACCTTCTCTGCAGACCTGATGACACGCTGCAGTCTGTCCTTGTCCTTAGCGGTGGCACCAGCGTACCAGATGGTGATGGAGGAGGTGAGGATGGACTCAATGATGGAGGAGTAGAACTGCACCATCATTGTCCTTGGCAGGTTGAATTTCTTCAGCTGCCTTCAGCAGGAAGTACATCCTCTGCTGGGCTTTCTTGGTGAGGGAGTTGATGTTCAGCTCCCACTTTAGGTCCTGGGAGATGATAGTTCCCAGGAAGCGGAAAGACTCCACAGTGTCAATGGTGGAGTCACAGAGGGTGATGGAGGTAGCTGGGGCGGAACTCTTCCTGAAGTCCACAACCATCTCCACTGTTTTTACAGCGTTGAGCTCCAGGTTGTTCTCCCTGCACCAGGTCACCAGATGGTCAGCCTCCCACCTGTAGGCGGACTCGTCACCATCAGAGATAAGTCCCATGAGAGTGGTGTCGTCTGTGAACTTCAGAAGCTTGACAGACTGGTGACTGGAGGTGCAGCTGTTGGTGTACAGGGAGAAGAGCAAAGGATAAAGAACACAGCCCTGGGGGGAACCAGTGCTGATGAGCTGTGAGTCAGAGTCATGTTTTCCCAGCTTCACGTGCTGCTTCCTGTCAGACAGGAAGTCTGTAATCCACCTGCAGGTGGGGTCGGGCACATTAAGCTGGGGGAGCTTCTTCTGAAGCAGAGCTGGGAAATCCACAAACAGGATCCTGGCGTAGGTTCCTGCAGTGTCCAGGTGCTGGAGGATGTGGTGAAGGGCCATGTGTGAAATAATTTTTCACACATCATTATATATTCCAAGATGAAGGTATAACTAATTTAAACATCTCACAAAAAAGTGTAGCAAAATCAAAAATCAGCAAACAACATGTTGCTCATGAGTGATAGTAGGATAGAACAGAGATGGATAGATGGGCTGAGGCTTTTCATACTGCAATGGGGGCACGGCTTCAGTCTGTTGAAGTGAAGAAAGAGCTTAGCCAAAAAGCAAAGCCCTGTCTGTCCATGTTCTTACCCTCACTTGTGGTTATGAGATATGGATCATGCCAGAAGAGAACAGATATGAGCTTCCTCAGTAAGGTATCTTGACTCAGCCTTACAGATTGCATCAGATCTGCCCTCCAGCATTAACAGCAGTCAGTGAGGTGGTTTTTGCATCCCATTGGGAGAAGACCCCAGGGAAGATCCAGAACTTTCTGGATAAACTACACATCTCTTCTGACCTGGGAGCACCTCGGAATCACTGAGAATAAGTTGGAGAGCGTTGCCGGGGATGGTGACCCAATCTTGGATAAGAAAGAAGTAATGGATCCACGAGCTCCAATCAACATCCACCAGCAGGATGCCGCTTAGTTATTCTGGTCTGATGAGGGGTCCCAATCTGTCATATATATCGTAGGACTTCCTGGGCACTGTCATCTCTCAGGACCTCAAGTGGGAGCTGAACATTGACCCCCTCACCAAAAAGGCCCAGCAGAGGATGTACTTCCTGCAGCAGCTGAAGAAGTTCAACATGCCAAAGACAATGATGGTGCACTTCTACACCACCATCACCGAGTCCATCCTCACCTCCTCCATCACCACCTGGTACGCTGCTGCCAGCTCCAGAGATGAGGGCAGGCTGCCCTCTCTTAAGGGACTGTATGCTTCCAGGACTCTGAGGCAAGCGGCAAATATTGCAGCTGACCCCTCCCACCTTGGCCACAAGCTGTGTCAGACTTTCCACTTTGGCAAGAGGCTGCGGTCCTTCAGGACCAAAACTTCTCGAAACAAAAACAGCTTCTTCCTGTCTGCAGCTAGCCTCATTAACAAGGCCAGGGTTCCCCTATAGCAATTTTCAATTTCATTTCAAATCAAGCTCAAACCTGATTGTTTTGCACATTTTTGTTAACTGTGGGTATATTCTATCTTATGCTATATCTTTTGTCCATATACTTTGTCAAATAAGTGTATGTGTACATGTCTGTATGTGTGTGTGTGTGTGTGTGTGTGTGTATATGTCTATGTAAATGTATTTTTAGAGACTTATGTATATACTTATCTATGTAGACTACCCTCTCCCGTTGCAGTACGTTCTGCACAACAAAACCAGAATAATGCACATGTAAATATCTGCTGCATTGTTATTCCTCTGCAAAGAGACACCTATTCTTCTGTTATTTCCATATTATACTGTATATTTCTACACTTACTGTATGTCAACTGCATGTTGGTCTATGTGTAGCAAATTCCTCATACATGTAAAAACAACTACTTGGCAATAAAGCCCATTCTGATTCAGGTTGTGGTTCTGATTTTATTGGTTTAAATTGTTTAAAGGGGTTATTTAATACAAATGTATGCCTGGCCTAAGAAACGAAAGAATACTAACAGTAATTAACAAAATTTTTATTTAATTTTTAAAGTTTTGTCATTTCACTTTTTGCATAAATGTTAAATAAAGGGGACATTAAAGAATGTATGTGTGTTTTAAACTGAAATACAGTTTAAAACACACATACAGATCTATGTGATCTCTGCTCTGTTTCTCAATAAAAGTGCTGGAACTATATCACCGCCGTCTCCTCATTTAGTAAAGATGGGAACTCAGTTACTATTGTTTAGAATTCCACCAAAAACTCACGTAACACATTACCCAGCTCTGACACAAATAAAGTTAGATTTTCTCTGTAATATTATAAGGCAAAACTAATGACACATTAAGAAGACTGATCTAATGCTCTTATCAGAATGCCATTAGCCCAGTTGAGAAGAAAAAACTGAAATTAGAAATAATTACACACACTGTATCTCCAGATGTTACTTTCGACTGTTTAAATTACTTTTTAGGCTGGCAGAATTACTTTCATTCTTTATCTTTTGGATGTGTAGCTAAGAGATATGAAGTCAAATTAAATTCTTTACTCAAATTGCAGATATAATAAAAGACATGTTTCCAATTGCTAAAACCGTTGATTCAACAAACTTATCGACCCAGCAGTCCGGTTTTCCCTTTGATTCCTGCTATCATCCTTACATGGATACATTAAAGATACGAGCAGACATACATTTTGTTTGAACATTAGGGAAGATAGCTGCTTTGCTCTGCCTTCAGTCTTCAGAGGGAATTACATTAACCAGCTTCTGGCTGCTGGTTCTATAAACCTACATTCATAGGAGACTGGAAAATAAGACCATGCTGCCTCACTAACATGTGTGCCAACATATGAGACATCTACACTACAAACTTCAAAGTAATTTCTCTGGATTTTATGTGATAGATTGATAAAACCAGAGCATAATTGTAAAATAGAAGAAAAATTATAAATTACTTTATAGAATGTTTAAAAGTGTAGCGTGTATTTGGATTCAGACCCCACAAGTCAATACATTGTAGAATCACCCTTAAAGTGACAGTAGCTACGTTTATATGGACAACAGTAATCGGAATAAAAGGCTGATTGAAATAAAAATGTGTCATGTAAACAAACCAATCGGAATATGATGATCTGATTAAACTCAACTGAAATGAAACTAATCCGAATGAAAGGGTTGGTTTTTGCCGATTGATAATTCGATCAACTTGCATATAAACGCTTGTCAGAGTCAAGTTATTCCGAATGTGTCAAACTGACCTGAGTGCTATACAGAACGAGCAGAACAACAAAGATAAAACAACAAAAAATAAATAAAAGTTACAGTGAACCGAGAGTCACAGAGAGTATGCACTTTTGAACAGATGCGTTTTGAGTTTAGACTTGAACTGGTAGAGGATGTCAGTATTGCGGATGTCTGGAGGGAGAGAATTCCAGAGTTTGGGAGCAGAGCGGGAGAACACTGCTCCCCATGACGCTGATGTGGGAAAGTAGGAACAGTGAAGTGAATGGAAAAGGAGGATCTAAGGGTGCGGCAAGGAGTAGCAAGGTGCAGAAGATCAGAAGGTAGGGGGGGTGAGGTTGTGGATGGCCTTGAATATGTACAGAAGGGTTTTGAATTTTATTTTTACTTTAACTGGGAGCTATTGTGCAGGACTGGGGTGATGTGATGAAATGCAGGGGTTTCGGTAATTATGAGAGCAGCTGAATTCAAAACCACTTGTAGCTTATGAAAAAAGAACTTGCCATTATTCTGCTATTTGGCAATTGCAAATATTTGTGGTGATCCTACGTGAAATAAAACGGGTAAGATTTAGTCTGAGTAAAGAAAAAGTTCTCTTTGTGTCATCTGCATAACAGTGAAAATAGATGTTGAATTTCTGGAAGATATTGCCAATAGGAAGAATGTAAATAATGAAAAGTAGGGGCCCAGGACACAGCCCTGGGGCATGCCGGTTGTGACAGGGGATGGATGGGAACTAAAGGACAGTAAGCTAAGAATGAAACCAGTCAAGGAGTGTGTGAGTGATACCAAAGGCTGCACTCAGATCCTGAACAATGAGAATAGAAAGTAGACCTGAGTCAGCTGCCATTAGCTCATTGATGATTTTTAAGAGGGGGGTTTCAGCATTGTGGCAGAAACCAGACTGGAATTTCTCATAAAGGTTATTATGAGTTAAATGAGAATTGTTTTTCAACTACTTTGGAGATGAAAGGTAAGACTATAGTGATAATGGTAGGAGTGGTTTCGGAAAGTTTACATGCTACAGATTCAAAGGAGGTGAAAACCAGCACAGGAACAGACAACGCTTTCCACTTTTCACAGTGAATTATCACAAGACCACCTTGACGGTATGTCTTACCAGGCTTGTAGATGTAAATGAACCCAGATGGAGGGGAGTCGTTAAGTTGTGAGAAGTCGTTGGGTTGTTGTCAAGTTTTCATAAAACAGTAAAAGACAAACACGGTCGGCGAGGAGATCCTGGTTGATATGACCCTTGCTTGTGAGCGAGCAGGTCTTGAGAAGACTGAGGCTCAGATTGATGCTGTCCTGTTTGACCGAACGCTTAGCTGACCTAGCAATGCTGGCTAGCACACTGTGATCAACGGACCAGTACAATTTTCTGTGAGGGCGACGAGTGGTGGACTAGATGGATTTGGCAGTGTTGACGTTGTTGAAATGGAAGTTTCAACAGCTCTGCAATAAATATCTCTGCCGTTGTAAAAGAGCGACATCTGCGTCAAGGTGTAGCGTTGTTTGTGGAGGCTCAGCCAGTAGGCATCAGATGCGAATGAGTTCAGCTGCGGTGTATTGGAGAAAACCTCACCCACGTTGGAGGAGGAGCAGCATGAGGATCCGGATCATTACAGTCCAGTTGGGTAACCTGCATCATTGCAGCTGGATGGGGCTGGAGAGCGAGGAGAAGTTCAAAGTTGCTGGTGCCAGCAATAATGTCCACTCTACCTTAGCAAAAATATAAATATAAATAGAGTCCACCTCTGTATAATTTAATGTTGCTATAAAGGTTAACAGAAGCTTTCCATCCAATCTGACAGCTTGATGTATTTTATGAAGCTCAATTGGCAAAAATATTAGTATAGGTGTGCAAAGCTGGTAGAGACATATCCTGAAAACTTTCTTTAATCTATGGGGGGTGGGGTGGGGGGTGCATATCATTCTATTCAGAGTGAAGGGAAGCTTGTGGTTGTAATGTGATAAAACCATGGAAAATATAAAAGGTAGAAATGCCCTGGGAAAGCATTGTATTTTATTATTCGTCTTCCTCCTGCAGTCCAGTCTCCACGTGACATGAGGTAATGAATAACGAAATAGATTTACAAAATGATTACTTGACAGAACCACTTGTACAAGATGTTTGACTCCTGCCCAGTACAGCAAGTGGGTTCCTAAAGAGATCAGCGTTGTGCTGATGGAAGATGTAATGGTCAGGTATGGAGCATGTGGCAATACAGATGTCATTGCTGTTAACACCTCATCTCCAGTTTCTAGTTTGCATTGTTCTCTGTGTTGTTTTCTAACACATGCCATTTAATTTGCTTATTTTACAGTATGTTGCCATGTGCTGTGAACAACAGACACCCTCCCTCTGTATCTCTCCGTCCTCCCCATCACGTCTTAAACCGCTAACTGAAGTAATGACGGAGACTCTCTAACAACACATTGCAATTTCACGCTCAATTTGAGAGGCACAAATAGTACAGAGCATCTCTGAATTCAGTCTGTTTCTTCCTTGTGTCTGCTGTGCCTCTCCATTGGTCGTTTAATCTCTCTTGCCAACCCACCCCTTTTCCTCCCAACCTTAACCCCCACTTCCTCGTCTCCATTTGAGAGGATTGTGTTAATCAATTAATAAAACAGCACAGACCAGCGCCTGTGCCACCACCTCTTTTTGCTCTCGTTATTTATTTTGAGCTCTCTTGTTCATTCTGTGGCACTAAGTGGGCTGGATAATTGAATGCTGTGTTTAAGGTCTGCCCCGCCAGCGGATTTGGAAGCAATAAAAAAAAAAAAAAAAAAAGCACCTCGCTCTTTTTTGGTCGGTATTTCACCCAAACTCTGTGTTCCCATCAATGTTTAGCTCAGACAGGACTGTGTGTGTTTGTGTGTGTGTGTGCGCACGCACGCTTGTTTGCACAACCAACATTTGTTTTGGGGATGTTTTTAGGGCAGCGATGAAACTTCCCAGACTTTTTTATTTTCTTTTTTTTTTGTTTAAAAATCTTTGAGTGTGTGTTGAGGAGAATAAATTTAGCTAACGGCAAACTATGTGGGGCAAGATTATTTATCATAGACAATATTTAAAGGACAATATTTGTTTTTTTGTAAATCAGTGTTAAAAATATAAGGTAAAAGTTTTTCACTTATGTAATGCAGTTGCTATGGTGACTATGATATTTTTTCTTGAAGTTTGTAATAATGATTTAAAACACGTGGCATATTGGCTCTTTATTTTACTATATGCAGTTGAAGCCAGCCGTTAATATACACTGTGTGAAAAAAGAACTTTTTCTTTTTCTTTACCAGTTTCATTTCACTTAGGATCACCACAAATATTTGAAATTGCTAAATAGCAGAATAATGGCAAGGACCTTTTTTAAAAAATACTTCAGATACTTAATTTAAAGTCAAAAGTTTAGATTCAGCACATTGCTGTGGAAAAAAATGCCCCTTTACACATTTATTATTTTTATTCGTTTTTTTTTTTCTCACAACAGAAATTTCCAGTTCATTTCAAAATCATTCCACACCGTTTCCCATCTGTTCTTGTATGCACACTTTTCGTGTGGGTTTAAATGTGAGGAGATTGAAGGGATTTTGATAAACGTGTCTTTTTATTGTTAAGATCTTCAGGTGTTTGTTTTGGACTTGTTTTTTTAGTTCCTGGGTTGTGCCGTCTTTCATTTATTATACTTTACTATTTGTTTATTTCTACCTTGTGGATTTAGTTAGTAAATTTTGTTGGTTATTTGCATATTATTTTGGTATAATTGTCAGATTTCTTCTTGTTTGCTCCCTTTCTGCTCTATCACTCTCCCTCAGACATCTATCTTCATTGCACTTGCCTGTCTCCCATAAGTATTATCTGATTGATTTCACCTACTCTTCACGCTTCTCTCTCCTCACTTCCCCTACCTATAGGCTTCCTGGTGACCACTTCCATTTGTCACACCCTCTGTTATTCCACCACCTGTACACTTCCCAATTCCTTCCTTTTGTACGTTGTTTTGATCTTTATTCAGTTTTATGATCACTATGATGGCTCCAGGCTCCTGCTCACACTTCAGTCCAGCCACCACATCACAATTCATGACAGGAGTATCTGACCAATTTCTGGACCAAGTGAGCTTGAGTTTTAAGAAGATCAACATCATTATAAATGTTTATGAGCGGCTCCTCGCTGCCCTTGATTCGCCATGGCAGCGTTTGAAGATAGCAGATCAGCTCGAACAGTGGTTGGAGGAGTGGGGAGATTTCTACCCGCTTCAATTGGAGACGTTGGAGCTTATTGAGGCTGACTGCCAGAGAGTTCTGGCTGAGGTTCAGGCTTCATACACTTTCTAATCACTATGATGGCTCCAGGCTCCTGCTCACACGTCGGTCCAGCAACCACATCCAAACTCATGGCAGTTCTATTTTTTTTTAATGAAAAACGTTAGTAGATTTTTGGAAAATTGGTTTCAGATGTTAGAGGTATAAATATTGACCTGTTTTAGCTGAGACTGACTTGAATAATGAAAGTGTTATGCCCAGACTAACAGAGAACCCGATATTCAAGCCAGACATGGTGCTGAGCTTAAAAGATTTATTAAAAATTAGCCTTTGGTGCAGGCAGGGTAAACCTCTGCAGGAGTCTGATGAGAAGAGAGCTGACAGCTCACCCCAGAAGGTAACAGGCAGGTAGGTAGAGGCTGGGAAAAAGGTCCATGAGGTAGGCTAGGATAGTTAACAAAAGGTCAGGTGCAGACAGACATATCCATGAGCTAATCAGGTTGGTGGGTGTAAGACAGTCCAGGTCGGTGTCCAGAAAAGGGGAAACCAAGGAGGACAGCAAGGCAAGACAAGGATATCCAGAACACAGGAAGCTGATAAAAAACTTGGCAAGGCAGGCAAGGAAAGCTGAACATCTACTTACTCGGTGGCTTTCAGTAATCGGGCACTGGTTAACACCCTAGTCAAAAGTATCAAGTAAGTAACAGCAGAAGTGCAGGGGAATTGAGTGAGGCTGATTGCACTGAGTAAGAGGAGCGCAGGTGCAGCTGATGATCCAAATTGCAAGGCACAGAGGCAGACACACAGTCAGCCAGGCCAGAACATGACAAGAAAAAGAAAAGAAAACACCAACCAGCCTGAAACTAAGGATCTCTCTCTTACATACAGGCTACGAGAGAGAGAGAGAGAGAGAGAGAGAGAGCGAGAGAGAGAGAGAGAGAGAGAGAGAGAGATGATATGACCAGGACGAAAACAGAACCTAGGAAGAGTACAGGGAGCACAAAGACCCTAAAAATCATCTAACTACTAACAGAACTAACTCCGGTCAGGAAAACACAGATCTAACAGTAACAGGAATAAAGTAACTAAATCAAAAATGAACAAGATCCGAACTGATGAGAGTAAACAAGGAGAGGACAGAATGTACCGACTGATAAACAATACTAAAGTGAAAACACAAGCAGACTGCACGATCCCCAGGAGCCTGAAAATAAACATAGATCTGGGGATGGTGACACTTATATGCAGTCTTGTTTCGTGTAGACCAAGATGTCTTAATCTCAGCCACAAATAGTTGCATCATGAACTTCCTTTTAAATAAGTTCTATGTACAGCTTCTGCAGTGAAATCTGGTGTACTGCCCACTGGGCTGTTGCTTATGATGTGCTCTGATTGTGAAAAGTCCATATGTGCTGGAGATCAATGGGGTAAAATTTACAGTGTCCTGCCGTGTTATAGCCAGGTGTTTTACTTTTCAGGGACGTCACCTTCTTGTTTTTATTCCCTTTTTCAACTGACCATCTGGAACTAACTTTTCAAGGCTGTATGAAGGCATGCAAGTGATCGAGTACGTAATGATGACAATAATGGCGATGGCAAGTAACACTTTCGCTTTTTCCATCCCCAGATCCGACAGGTTGGTAAAGTGTCTCTATAGTAATTAGTAATATTAAGTATCAGGTCACTGATGTGTCATTTGAGTTGGACTCACATGGACTCATGGCATGTGAGAGCTGTGGCACAGATTTTGCTGAATCGTTCAACATGTTACAAAAATCTGTGGCAGGCTGGTTTGTATGGCGATCCATATGCATGTGTGTATGACAGTGTTTAATATGTATCAAGGCAATGTGGGATAATATTTTTGACTCTACTGAAAAGAAAGGCTCATATGCAATAGTGTGATGAGGGTATTTATTACAGGAAAAGAGAACCTGGGTTAATTCAACAAGCAGTTTTCAAATTCTGACTTCATCTATTGAGGGGAAAAAGCTATCCAAAGCAACTTGGCTCTATGTGGGAAAAGTAATGTATGTGTTTTAGAAAATGTATTGTTATAGTGCATTATTTAGTTTACTGCTAGATACCTTTTGTTTAGCAAAATAATAAATTTAATAAAAATACATTTAATGCTTTTTAATATTCTGTAGTCGTGCTGTGGTAAATGTAGGCAATAGGTTTAATTGTTAATGGCCCATAAGTCAGTCTTTTTTTTTTTTTTTTTTCTTCTCCCTTCTTCATCCAACGTGGGATGGAGCTCGAAACAAAAACATGTTTTATTTTGGTTTTTGATAATGCAATCATCATCAGCATGGCACTTCTAATTATTTGGAGGCGTGACTCGTGTTTTATTTTGTCTCCTTGCTTGCATTTTGGTTAACTCTGATGATAAATCTGACTGTAACTCAGTTTGCAGTGTGTGCTTGTGTTGTTGCATCTCAGTGTGAACCTAAATTAAATTTCAGACATTCTCGCCTGTTCAAAACCAGGCAGCATTTGCCTGTGCAATATGTCTGCAAGACGCTGTAATAAAACTACGATATAAAATATGATTCTGATTAAATAAGTACTAAAACCTGAAATATGATGGCATAGTTTTGGAAAACAGGTTAGGAGTTTCACCCTGTGAAATCTTGCCATCACAGGGCACCATTTGCATTCTGGTTCAGTCTTGTATAGATAAAACTGCAACATTGTTCTTCCCTTTGGTATTGAAGGCTGGTCTTCCACATACTAAAGACATCATTAAAAGAACAAGGTGTTGTTACTGGTAATGCTTAATGCTCCTTCATGATCTTCTGCGTCACACTAACACTAAAAGTAGGAGATCCATGAAGCTGCAGCAACATGTTCAGCCATTGAAGATACTGTAACACAAATGCTTCTAAAAATCAGTACATCTGACCTCTGCTGGTGAACAGGTGCTTCCAGGATCTAAGATCTGAATAACGATCTTGCCTTGTAATGTTGCTCGGTGTAGCTCATGTATGCATAATGGCAACATATTAGAAAAGAAAATGATCTGAACCATAATATACCCAGTACTGGCAGAACCAACACATTTTGGTCTGTAGTCATTTGCACTGGAATTTACAGAGGGCAATTAATTACTCACAATTACACAACACTTTTCATATGCTTTGCTTCCTAATACTTTGCTTTGTCGAACCAAACCCCAATGAAATACATTGAAGTTCGTTGCACTACTGCAGCTTTAGTATAAATCACATCCAGAGCGACGTCTCATCGTTTGCGAGGCCTTCCGGAAAAACCCTGTCATTTTGTGGAAATGTGAATGTTTGTATATTAGAAGCAGTGCTGTATAGACTATGCGGCCATCTGCAGGTGGTGAGAGTTTGACACGATCTCAGAAGACACTGACAAACATTGGACACGTCTGCTTTTGAAAGAAAGTGAGATGAAGTTCAAATCAAGTTTAAAAAACAAACAGTAGCCTATGTTTTTTTTTTGTGTGTGCATGTGATCCACACCTGAGAGCCGACAGAGATAAATTTGTCCAGCAGCAAGTGTGCTGTGATGAAGGTCTGCACACATTTTTATTTATTCTGACAGACTGATGAATTCTGGGGATTGGGGATTATAGTGACCTATAGAGAGAGAAAGTGAGTGTGTGTGTGTGTGTGTGTGTGTGTGTGTGTGTGTGTGAGGAGGTTGATAAATGGAATGATACTTACTACTGCTGGGTATTAAATCTCTGTCGGGTATAAATAGTTTGTATCCGTAATGCTTTTCGAGAACGTCCGGCAGGATCTCCAGAGCAAAGGTCTCCTCATCGCTGCTCGTCCTGTTGGGAGAGCAAATAAAGAAAGCAGATGCTTTCAGACTCTAAACACAAAACTGTGGGAAAATAGCCCAGGACTCCAAACTCATTTAAAGGGTGGTTCAGAAGCTCAAGATTGGGGTTCTGCTAAAAAATATGACAGTCAAAGTCTAACCAGCAGTAGCTCACCCTGTTTTCAGTTTAATGAAAGAGATTTGAGTTTCAGACCGAAAGCAAACAAGAGAACAATTCTAACCTCATAAATTTTAAAATGAATTTTAAAAACGTTCACTCTTAGAGTGGACTTTAGATGGTTAAACCCTTAAAATGTTCTGTTTACTTCTTTCAGATGGTTGGTCTTGGTAGTTGGGGAACATCATTGTTATAGACCCTAAGATGACACTGTTGTTTGTCATTAAAAGAAAAAAAATATCCAATAAAGTCTCGGTCCTACAAAAGCTTACTTTTCCTAGAGAGAAGTATGATTTAACAAAAATCAGCCTATTTAACTACATATACGTAGGCAGAAAATCAATTTTTTTGATGTGTTGATGCATGATTTCCTGGCCAAGGCAAAATTATGTCACCGTTGCTTTTGACCACACAAAAACAGTTTTCAGAAGCATTTATCATAGCAAATAAACGTTAACTAATCAATAGTGATCATAGGTATAGAGCATTTCACTAAGAATATTTGCACAAAGTTTTATTTCAAACTCTTAAAACCTGTGGAAATAATGCATAAAGTTTCAGATGTATATGCAGTTTTGGGGACACACTTTTTCACATGATTTAATGTAAATTGTTAGAGCCACTTAAAAATGTTGCAACTTTATCTATAACTCAGAAAAGTGTCATAATTGAAAGACAGTTTTAAGTGCTTTCAAATGTGGGGTGACATGCAGCCCTCCTAAAATGTTGCTAACGTGACTGGAGAACTGATCTCTTTCTCATCAAAGGAACTGTTATTTTCTGGAGTTAAGATATTCACATGTCACACTCTCTTCACAGGTCCCTACTTTAAAAATCTTAACCATGTTTATTGTCACATTTATCTTATTATTAAATACATGCAAATGAATGAGGAAATGATAATAAGTGTAAAGAATCAAGAATCAACCTATATTCACTTCTGCACTGATGCTGATGCCTAACCAGAATCGGTGGGTGGACAGCCCAGCGCGGTCCCTGCTGAAAGGATGCAGAATTCAGGTTAGGAGACAGACTGGTCAATGGCAGGGCTAGAAGTGAACTGAAGAAGGGCATCCAGAAGGCAAAGCACAGATACAAGCAGTGCACCGTGGACCACTTCAGCAGCAACAATCCACACGACATAAGGAGAGGCATCAGGACCATCATGAACTATAAACACAGCGACCGCCAGGTCAGCGATGACGCAGCTCTCCCTGACAACACGCTTCAACTCTCAAACCAGCACGTCTGAACATCTTTCTCAGCCAGAGGTGCAGCATCATCCTCTCGTACTGCAGGTGCATCAAGTGACCTCCAGGGGTTTTTCTGGACATCTTCAACCTCTCCCTGTAGCTCTCCATGGTGCCTGTCTGCCTTAAATTCTCCATCATAGTGTGCCTACAGCCTTCCGAAAAAGTTGGATGCAGGACCTAGTTACAGGCTCCAATACCCTTAATAATAGCTTCTAGCTTCTGTTCCTTTACGTTTCACAGAGTCAACAGTAAGAACTCTATCATGGGGAGGAAAGGAGCTCCGAACTGCAGTGCCGATTTCAGATAGCCTTTAACTCCAACGTCATTACGTGACTAAAACAAGGATGAAGCGAGTGAAATCTGGGCCTACAGCCTTCTGAAAATGAACTACAAAGTGCACGCTCTCTTCTTTCTGCCCATTTCATTGATATCTGTGAGGGGACTGTGCTCATATGTCATGTCCAGCAAAGGATTGTGGGATACCTTAAGGGATGACTTGGGGTTCCTAGGCAAAACTAGCTGCGGGATGGAGCATACAGGCTACGTTTCCTACCTCCTTCCTTACTGACGGCACTTCTAGCAACTGCTGACGCACTTCCACTTTCCTTACTCTATAAGGGTAATCGGACTGAGCCACATTCTATGCTGCACGAGTCCAGAAAAGGGCCAGACATATTGCCACAGATCCCACGTACCCTGTTTGACCCACTTCTATCAGGGAAACAATTCACGAACATTAAATAAGAAACTAACAGATTTTAAAACAGCTTCTTTCCCAAAGCTGTGCAGCTAAATTTATTCATGGTATTGCTGTCTTTTTAACTTGAAAATGAACCCATTAGCTGCTAAGGACTATATGCAGACTTAAGCCCCTCAGGGAATGTTGTTGTTGGCAAGTATAATCAACAGAAAAATAATGAAATAGAAGGATAATGTCTTGTGATGTCTGCATGTTATGTGTGTTATGTGTATTTCTGTACATTCTGTCTGCCTCATCAAAATGTCATTCTAGGTCACAAATAATGACAATAATGATTCCTGATTCTTTTATTGACAGTGTGCCCTGTTTTTACCATAGGATGCCACAAATAGCAGTCTCCCTAAGGCACAAGTCAAATCCTTTCTAATTAAACTGTTTAAAGTCAGGAGACAAACACTGAGCTGTCTGTTCAGGCAAGAGTTTTGATTGGAGATTTCAATTTGGGGATTTCAAACCTAAGAATACTGTACTGTGAAGCATGGTGGTGGTAGCATCATGCTATGGGGCTGTTTCACTTCCACTGGTACGTCTATAATGTAAGACTTGGATCCAATGAGGATGATTTAATGCTAACACAAGATTATTTTAGAGAAGTTAAATGGTTGAAACTTGGACACAGTTGGTTGTTTCAGCAGAGAAGTGCCCCAGAACAGTAATGGTAACAGCTTTTGTAATGTATCAGTAAGGTAGGATGGCCTTCACAAATCCCTGACATCAACCCCTATTGAGAATTTAAGGAATGCACCTGGAAATCAGCCAATTCAAATGAACTTACAACAATTCAGAAATGCTCAGATATTCAAGCACAGCAGTGAAGAACCCTGTTGAATGCTAAACAAGGCGTAAGACTGAGGTGGAACTCGCTAACGGCTATTTATCCCAGTATCAGTGGGAATGCTTGAGTTCACTTGAGCCCATACCCTGTGTGGATGACAAAAAATCCATAAAAATCTAATATTTGTGCATGAGCTTTTTTAACAGTCTTTGCAGTTGCTTGATATGTGATCATTTTACACTTGAAAAATAGTTCAATTAAATGACTAAATGCCCAAAATGAAATAATAAACGTCTGAACTAGAAATGTATGCTCCAGAGCTATGTGCATTATGATAAAAAAAAGGTTTCCTGTAAATCTTTGTAAAAGCTTTGAACCCTTTTACAGCTCAGGTTCTTATACTTCACTGTCAGGAAGTCCCAACTTTTTTCCTGTGGAATCATAACTTAAACACAGAATCTAAGAACACCATAATCTTGAGAAATAAAACCAGTAGAGGAATGCAGACAGTTTTACTCTGAGGGCCTGATTTTCAAAGATTCCAAATAATGACCGCTAAATTGTGTTGACAAAAAGAAAACTGTGAGAACAAAAAGTGGCCGTGTTGCACCTGATCATCAAAGATTGCGTCCCTAGTGGGTAAGAAGTACAACACCAATTTGGTCCGCCCCATTTTAATGAGTAAATTGCATCTACTGCTGGCAGTTTGGGAGCTGCTGTCAAAGAAACAGGAAGATACGATCCTTCACATAATCACTCCAGACATCGAGGACGCACAAAACCATTTTAATGCATTTATACATGCGAGTTTGCACCTGACTTTCAGAGGTACTAAATATAGAGGCAAAAACTGCACCAACTCTCAGTTTCAGTTTTGTAAAATTGCTTTGCAGGTATTATGTATTTACATTTGCATATCCCCTCCTGTAAATTTGTGTGGTTTGGTCATACGATCTGCATATTCATGAAAGTTTGTTCTCACTGTTCATTTCAGAGACGCAAATTGCTTTGCTCCTGGTTTGACGATCAGCTTTGTACAAATTCATCACTTTGTACCTATTTTATTACGTACAAACCTCTTGAAAATCAGACCCTCTGGGGCTAAGCATTACACAGTTAAATCCAAATCTGACCTGCCCACAGAGTCCAGGTCGACTTTAGTGTAGGACAGATAGGCATCATACTCCTTATTATCTGAGGAGAGAAAGGAAAAGAAAGCAGACATAAGCAAGATGATACAAAGAAACCGTAATGACTCAAAAACCGTTGCTCCGGCTACTTCTTTGGCATGTCACTTAAAAAAGGTGGAGATCACTTGAGCAGTCAACTGTCTGATGTTCCACAGGTTAAGAGTTCACTGTCAAATACCATGAAGAGCCCTGAAGGACTCCAAGCAGCTTACCGTCTTCGGTCTCGTCGCTCCCAAAGTGTCTCCTGTAGCAGAGCATGATCTCCAGGTTGTAGCACTTATACAGAGCGGTCAGGATGCCCAGCAGCAGCAGGATGACCCCGAGACCACCCGCTAGTTCCAGGCGATACATATCTGTCAGAGATACGGCGGGGAGAGAACGCACAAACGGTGCTGATGAGATCTTTATCAGTTAATGGTCTGAGGAATTCCAGCTGAAGGGGAGCTAAATGCAGGTAAACGTGTTTCAGTTTCGTGTTCTGTGGCTTTACTTTGTGTCCTCCTTTTGAATGCACTACTTTGCTCATGCCTGAGGGTATCTACAACACCCTGGCTTTGGGAAAAGGATAAGCGAGAGCTTGAATTCCCTTCACAGGGGCCCATTTTCTAGGCAGGACCTCCTTCAGTCACGCAAACAGAAGCAGGACCTGATAATAATGGCTTTTCAGTCGGGATGATTATTTTTGATGAGTCACAGCAGCTTCCGGAAGCATCATCCAGAGCGTGCCAATCATTCCTATCAGTTCAGCTCAGATAAAGGAGATGTGGGCCGAGAGTGGAAGACCCTCAGCACACAAACATAATGAAGCAGACAGGTTGTTAAGCTGCAGTGAAATCAGCTAGCAGCTAATGATACTATCTGGATGGTTGTGTCTTTTATAACAGTCGTTTGGTTTGAACTGTAATGTCTGAGATCAAAGACAAAATGGATGTCACACTTAATGGTTTAAATGGAGCTCAGAGAGGCAATCCTGGGTCCTTGATGCACGGGAGGAAAGGAGTCTAAATTGGGAAAGGCTGATAAATGCAGATAAAGTAAGTTGCACATCGTTGCTTCGCCCACAGAGATGATCATCGTTATCATTTCCTGGACTTAAAGAGTGGTGCAAACACGATCAGACAGATCCCCACCATTTGACTCTGAAACACTTTGGTGTACAGAGTAGCCTACGGTCGACCCAGTCAGTGGATGGTGTCCAGGTCCTTGGCTGCTAGACAAGCCCAATTCCCGCCTGAGCACCAGTGCTTGGTAGTTGTTGCTGTAGTGTTCA